>RJWM01014763.1:0-49432 GCA_004363535.1 Dasyprocta punctata | reverse complement strand
CCTTAGATATTTTGTCATATCTTTTCTGTTTTGAAAACCAAACTGGCTCCCCATGGTCCTGCTCATCTCTCAGATTGAGCTCTAATCTATTACTCCTAAGAGAACACCCAAGCTCTATTCACAGTTCAAAAGGACCCATCACCCATGAGAGTGACAGAGTTAGCACAGAAAATCTAAAAGGGTGGCAGGAATGTTCACTGCTTCACAGAGCCCTTCCTTCTGCGGTACTGGGTGGCCAGGAAGTAGACCTCTGATGACTCTTTCCTGCTGGCCTCAGGTTTGATAGTTCTTGTGTTCTGGAACTCCTCAGTCAGTCTCTTCTGTAACCAATGGCTCCGACTTCCAGCCCAAATTTTACAAAGCAGTGTTCCCCCAGGGTGCAGAATGTCCGGAGCCATATCCAGAAGGGACAGACACATGCTGATGAGCCTGTCGTGATCAAGGTCCCGGATCCCTGTGGCATTGGGTGCCATGTCACTGAGAATCACATCTGCCTTCCCACCAGGAAGCAGTTCTATGATTCTCTGGGAAGTTCTAGGGTCAGTCACATCAGCAGGGCACAGAAAAGTTGCTCCTTCCAGAGGGTGGATGTGAAGAAGATCTACCCCAAGCACAAAGCCAACAGGAGAGCTGGGATCTATGGAAGAAACAGTGAATGTTTTTATACCCTAAATTCTCCCACAAAATTGTAGCAAACAAACTGATGAAATAATAAGATGTCAGGACTGAGGAAGAGGGCTAATGTGCAACGATGCATGCCTGAGACCTTTTCTTACTATCTAAACATCTTTTAAGGACCTGTGGCAGGGAAAGGGCAGTCACCTAAGGACACTGAGGTTCAAAAAGGAAGTTGTTATTCTAGTCATCCTGAGTGACAGGTAAGCTAGGGCCACAGCTAGGATTTCTAATTCCCATTCTGTTGTCATCTGGTTACCTGTGGTTCCCTCTCTGTAGAAGGATTCTTCTGAACAGTCTTTTACATAAAAACAAAACAGAAAATGACTCGCTGGGACATAAAACACCTCTGGGTTAAATCCATGAATCCATCCTCCAGCTTAATCCAATTCTTTTCAATGCAGAAACTCAGAAGTCCAGAGATGGGAAATGAACAACACAGAATGAAGCACAAAAAACTGATAACTTGCACATATTTGAGGGGAAAGTTATTGTCGAAACAAGACTTCCTGCCTATAACTGCTGTCACAATGCACCCACTCAAAGCTGGCCTTTCCCAGTGCCCATCTGTTCCCTACACTGAGTACCTCAGCTCTGATGGTGAGCTTGAGCCTCAGGTTTGGTAAGTTCAGGATACAGTCACATTTCCAAATTGTTTAGTAAAAAGGCTATTTGGAGCCCAGGCATGGAATACTGTAGTCCCTTTGGTCGGCTGAGGCAAGAGGATCCCAAGTTCCAGCCCAGCCTTGGTGACTTAGCAAAACTATCCCAAAATTAAAAATTTAAAAAGAAATTGAGAATTTAGCTCAGTGTGAAGGTTCTTGGTACTAAATACCCCATCCCCAAAAAGAGGTTGTTCAGGGAGAAGGGAAGATTCGTGTTTTGTCTCTAGAAAAAAACTGGAATTTCAAACAACACCTCACCTTTCACAAGTGAAAACCTTCAATTTTCAGCCCAGAAAAGTAGAATACCTCCCATCTCATTTTATGACCTTGACCTTTCTTACCTTTATTATACTAACGTATTGAATCTTGGAGACTTCCACTGAAAGTAAAAGAATTTGGTTGCATTTCTGCAACTTTGGAAGGGAAAGCTCAGGTTACCCATGTGTTCTTGGGTTCTGTCACTTCTTCCTGAAAGTTAAACTGGGACATTTTTCTACTTCTGAAGAGCAATTAGAGGAATCAACACCACTATAATCAGTGAGTAGGAAGCTCTCTAAATTGCTAAGTTGCCCAGGCTAGGCTCAAACTTTCCATCCTCCTGCTTCAGCCTTCCAGTGCTGGGATTACAGGTATGTGCCACTATCTGGTCTCTTTCTTAATCAAGGGAACTGTATTATATAGAATATCTTATTTAAAACTGTAAAATATTAAACACAAGTTGAGGTTGCCCCAGAGTTGAGAATCCAGTTTCCAGACCAGGAAGCCTTTCCTGGGGCCTGAGAGGCAGCAGCCCCAACAGGCCCACTATGAGACCCTAGGGCATGAAGGAAAGGACTGGGACGCCTCTGAGGTTGACTCGGCTATACTGTCATGGAAAGACATGGACATACATCATCAAAGAAAAAAGCAGCTCCATTAAGACCAAAATAGCTAAAAACGTAAATAAAAATGAAAAAAACAAACTGGAAGAATACACATTAGTGCTACACTGGGTGGTATGATTTGGCTTTTTTTCTCTTTCCCTTTGCAACAGGGTCTCACTGTGTAGCCTAAGCTGGCTGCAAACTTGCAGTGATTTTCCTGCTGCAGCCTCCCAAGTGCTGGGATTACATGCTCACGTCGCCATGCCCAGCAAGATTTTAATTTTCACCATGCCTTTCTATTTTGTCTTTGTGACTGTGTGCAGCTGAGGACCAAACCCAGGGCCTTGTGCACACCTGGCAAGCTCCTACCACAAAATCGCATGCCCAGTCCCTGTCTTTCATTCTGAAAAGGTCAGTGTTGTTTTTATCATTACTCCTAAACCATCACCTCAGAAGTAGGTACTTCTGAGTGACTCAACTTCTTAGTGTTCCTGAGAGAGGGCAGCTCGCTAGCATCCCCTCAGCCTTATGGTGATCAGAAGGTGCTGATGGTAGTATGGAGGTCCCACCTGCGCCTGTGGCATTGACCCTCGGCACTGTCACCTGACTCCAAGCCCCAGGAGCTGCCCCACAGTCCAACACCCGAAGGCCAGGTCGCAGAATGTCATGCTTCTTGTTGATCTCCAGGAGCTTGAACGCGCTCCGACAGCGGTAACATTCCACCTTGGCAGCCTTCACATAGGGGTCCTTTAAATGCCGCATCAGCCACTGGTGCTCGGTGCCCGTCCGGCCCTTGCAGTGCTGTGCAGCAGTGTGGAAGCTCTCCCACCCCCGGAGAGCACACAGCAGTTTCCAACACCTAGTGGGAGGAGAGGGGCAAGCAGGCTGGCATCATTTTGATGAGGAGGTCACAGCTCCAGGGGTCTCTAGCTCAACCCACGCATTTTTACAGATGGAGCACTGAGGCCCTAAGAGAGGAGGTGGTTTGACAACACTCTGCTGACCTTCATCACTCTCAAACTGTTTCCCAGGAATATGGCTGTAGTTACAAATAAAGTCTTCAGGCAGGTAATTAAGGTAAAATGTGGTCATTGGGGTGGGTCCTAATCCAATCCAACTGGTGTCCTTTCTAAGATTAGGACACAGTCACAGAAGGATGACCACGTGAAGCCACGGGGAGAAAATGGCACCCAGAAACCGAGGAGACCTCAGGAGGGAACAGCCCTGCCCATACCTTGATCTGTACCTTCAAGCCTCCAGAATGTGAGAAAGAAATGTCTGTGTTTAAGGCACCTCGTCCGCGTTGCCTCATTACAGCAGCCAAGCCAGCTGCCACTATACTGGTTTCTGCTTTCAAAGAAGGGCCTTTTCTCCCCCTAAGTTTTCTTCAGAAGGAAAACTCAAACATCACCTCGTTTATAATAACCAACCATCGCTTTCCCAGTACTGGTTAACAGTATTGACAATATTAATGAAAGGAATGTTCTTTCCTCCTCTGGCAGAAATTCTCACTGTGCCGCGCGTGGTGACGCACGCCTGTAATCCTAGCACGCAAGAGGCTGAGACAGGAGAATCGCCATGAGTTCGAGACAAGTCTGGGTTACACAGTGAGCTCAAGGTCATCCTGAACTGCATAGCGAAACCCCTTCTCAAAAAACTAAATTCTCACTGAGCTCTACAAGACTACAAGAAAAACCCAAGTCAGCGTTCTGCCTCAGTTACCCCTCTTCACGGACCGTGTGATTTCCGAAGGTAGACTGCGTGCGGGGCCCATCGCTCGGCTTCACGTCCCAAACGCCGGACCTGAGTGGGCCAGCACCTCCTTTTCAAATGAAACTGGGAGACTCAACGCCAACCGCCTCCCCACAAACAAGCAGCAAGCATTCAACTCACCCTGCCATGAGCGCCAGCTCGCGCCCTCCGCGCGCCACCGGAAGTCCCTGTCTCACTTCCGGCTCAAGGCCCGCCCCTTACAGCCCCGGAAGCGGCGTGTGGGTATGGATGGCGCGAGGTCGGTTGGTCCCTGACTAGGAAAACTGGGGAGCGGGGAGACAGGGAGTCTGGAGACCATGAGGTACCAGAAGAGACCCGGCGAAACCCAGGGGAGGGAGATAGAATTGGGGGGAGACCCGTGTAACACGCCAAGGCCTGGAAGTTGGAGGCGTACCAGGGAAACAATAATAGTCAGTGGTCAGGGCGAGCTGGGCCACAGGCTGGCGGGGCGGGGAGGTGGCGCGAATCAGGAACCGGTGTCTAGGACCCAGTACTAGACACAGCTGCTGGAAAACCAGCATTTACCGAGCGCCCACTGCACGCATGGCTGAGAGCTGCCACACACTCATTGCCTTCATCCCTGGCAACAGCCTCTATTTACCACGCCATGTGGTTAAAGAGTAGCGTTGTCAGCACCCAACCCCAGGAATCAAGGACTTCCTTAAGGACCCTCAGATTTACCCAGGAGCTGTGGGCATATTAGACATTGGCATCCTATACACCCAGGTTTAGTTACTGGCCCTGCCTTGCAACCTTGGGTCAAACTCAGACTCTGAGCTGCAGTCTTCTCTAAAATTGGAGAAAGTAAACCTTCACCCCTGTCAGTGGTGGGTCTATTATGGAGGATAACTTGAAAATACGTTGGCCCCCTGTGTCCTTGGGTTCAGCATCAATTTAACGAGTGTATAAAAATTCAGAAAAGTAACTTATCTGTGATGATACATTTTTAGCATGTCCTAAATGATACAACATAACTGCACGATACTCACATTGTATTAGCTATGAATCACCTAGAGGTGATTTAAAGTATACAGGAGGATGTGGTAGATTATGAGCAAATGTTATGGGATCTTACTTAAGGGATATTGTTACCAGAAAGCAGGGTCCTGGTACCTTGAGGAACTGACTGCTCACTTCCTTGGCCCTCAGTTCTTTGTGCTCTTGATGCAAGAATTCAGACAAGACACATAGGCCGTGCAGAAAAATAGAATTTGTTGTAAAGTACATAAAAAGATAATTACACCTTCCAGCAAAAAGGCAGTCCTAGGAAGACATCCACACTGAAGGTTATGCTGTTCTTCATAACCAAGAGTACCAACAAGTGGGAAAGGAAGTTGAGATGCTTCTGCTGTTGGACCAGGCCTGGCACTGGTGCTGCTAGGTGCTGCTAGGTGCTGAGGGTGGGCTTGTCTGGCCCCGAACATAATTGGTTCAAGGGCAGATTTGCATGCTGCCAGCCAAGCTGCATGTTACAGTCCTGGGAAGTTACCACCAGGTAATTTCCACCTCCCAGAGTGCATCTTCTTCCCACCAGGCCACCAGCCTGCACACATGCTGCACCCACAGCTACCCATCCTCCCGTGGAGGCTGATTCCATCCTCTCGCTTGCTCACAGAGTCCCAGAGAGCCATGGGTCCCTCCAGGCTCTACACCTTGGTACTGGTGCTGCAGCCTCAGCGTGTGCTGCTGGGCATGAAGAAGCGGGGCTTTGGAGCTGGTCGCTGGAATGGCTTCGGGGGCAAGGTGCAAGAAGGAGAGACCATCGAGGATGGGGCCAAAAGGTGAGAAAAGGGATAGGGGTCTGGCCACAGAGTCCACCTGGCAGGGCATGAGGATGGGTATAAAGCCACATCCAAGCTTCACCACCTAGAGCTGTGTGACTTGGAGCATATACTTAACCCTTGAGTCTCTCCCCCTGCCCCCTACACACATTGTGGATTGAACCCAGGGACTTTGTGCTGAGTTACAGCCCCAACCTTTTTTAATCACTTATTTATATTTTGAGACAGGGTCTAAGTTACTAAGTTTATCCAGGCTGGCCTTGAACTTTCGATCCTCCTGCCTCAGCCTCCCAGAGTGCTAGGATTACAGGGATGCTCCATCACACCTGGCTCAGCCTCTGTATCTTCATCTGCAAAAGGTGAATAATAACCTTAGCAACCTACCTCGTAGGAGTGTTATGAAGATAAATGAGAAAATGCATGCAGAGGACTTGGACCTGCCTGGCCCACAGATGTATTGAACATGTTAGCTGCTCCCACAGGGTGGTGGCTGCATCCAGGATGTGTATGGCACGCCGCTGTGCATTATGACTTCAGTTGCACAGTTCTGACTTCCTCATGTAGCTACAGGGCTCATCACAAATTTGGTTTCCTCACTTTTTGGAAAGCTCATGGTCATACTTACCTAAACCTTCTGCACACACAGTCTCAATTCTACAACCAGCTCCCCATGGAAAAGAGCTGAAGCCCAGAAAGGTTGGACAACTTGCCCAAGATCACACTGTCCTCCAGACATCAACCTCTTTCCTCTTGTTGCTCCTCACAGGCTTGTAGGGATAAATGAGGCTGTCAGTGTAAGCACTGCAAAGCCCTGCACAAAAATAGTTCTTATTATGGTTGTTCCAGTTGTGTCAACCTTAAAACCACTCCCTGAAGGAGAACAAAACCCCAGATACAGAGAGAGGCTCTTGAGGAGGAGGGAGGCTGGAACACTGCAGCCAGAGGGTTTTTTTTTTTTTTTAATTCCACCCACAGTAAAAACTGTCTTATCTTCTGGTGGTGCTACTTTGGGGTACCTGTACAGATAAAATAATGAATCCCTTACTACATGAAAGGGTCATCTCCCATTCTTTTTAAATTGCTGGTTGATTTTATCGGGTATGACAGAGTCACAGGCCTCAGTATGAAGAGCCCTGGCTCAGCACACCATTTGGTGTCATTTTGGCAGATTTCAGACTTTGCAGCCAGCCCCTGTGCCAAGGTGGCACAGTGTGGGGGAAAAGACCCATCTGGTGAGTGGGCACCTAGCCTGTGACTTGCTGGGGTGCATTTATAAGTGAAAGTGAACATAGACAGGTGACCATAGCCCTGGCAGAAGATGGGAAACCAAAGTCTTTCCCATCTTCTGCCAGGGCTATAGTTAGGTCATGAATTTGTGGAACCCTCTATGTGTTGGACTCAGGGACACAGGGAGGACCAGGTCATAGCCCGCCTGTGCAGGGCTGCTTGGCTTAGGAGAGGTGAGCAGGAGGGAGGTCTGCCCACATCCAGAAGTCTGGGTGTCCAGGACAGAGGGCAGAGAACTGGGCACAGGGGGAACTCTCCAGGGTCCTGACAGGGTCATGCCCTTCACAGCAGCACAGACACCAGCGCACAGGGGCTGTGTGGAGAAGTGTAGAAGCAGCTGAGGGTCAATAGGGAGGCTGCAGGGCTGGTCCAGGTGGCTGGAGTTCCAACTGCCTGTCCTGCTGGTGACAAGCGTAACTCCCAGGTTCCCCTCAGCAGCCCTGAGGTGTTTGCTTATGAACTGTCTCAGGATCAGGACTATGTCCTCCTGCCCTCTTGCAAATATCATTCATTTCTGGATTGAAATAAACACAAGAAGCCATTACTCCAAACCCTCATGGGATGGTAGCCATTACTCCAAACCCTCAACAAGATGGTAGTTCTCCCTCTGACCAGGTATGCAGTGGGGAAGGAGATAGGTATGGTGCAAAAGGGGAGCCTTCTCCTCAGATGGAACCTGGTACCCATTCTGGCCGTGCTTCCTCCACCATTTCCAGACCACCCACTCACCTGGGATGTTGCTCCAGCCTTTCCTCTGCGGCCCGTGCTCTACCTGGCTGACAGGCCTATGCCATACTGTCTGGGTACCCACCCTTCCCCTCCTCATGTCCTACCCCAGCATTTGTACACATTCATGTGAAACCCTTTAACAGGTTCCAGCATCTTAAAATCACCAGCTGGGGTGGGGGAGGTAGCTCAGTGGCACAGCACCTGTCTTGCAAGCACAAGGCCAAGTTCGATTCCTGGTATCAAAAATATAAAATAAAATAAAATGCTACCTGTCATCCACTGAGCCTCTGCCAGGACTATGGCTAGTTTACAATTTTATGGAGCCCTCTGCTCTGTCCTGTTCCCTAGGGCTGTTGCCCACCCACTCTTCCCAACTTCTCACCTGGGAATATTTTCCACTCCGCAGCTTGCTTTTTAATTCATGTTTTAATACACAGATTTTTAATTTTAATCCCACATACACTTTTTTTCCTGATGGTTAACATTTTTGACAATTACTGAAGTGGCCTGCATATCCCAAGCATAAGAAGGTGCCCTCTTAAGTGTCCCCTAAACAGAAATGTAGGTCTACAACCATGTGGAATTGAATTTCCACACGAAACAGGCCAGCAGGGCCATGACGAAGGATTGCTTTTGTACAGATATCTAATTGGCACATCACTTGCTGAAGAACGTTTCCCTGTGCTCCAACACCTCTGTCATGGATGAGGTGAAATCACATCTGCTTCCTTTCCACCATGCCCAGTCCTACAAAGGGCAGGCCATCCACAGGTGGTAGATGGCAGGGTGATCGATGCAGACTCCGCAAAGCTGACTAGGTGCCAGCGGTCATATGGAGTCTGGGCTGAGGACACAGTAGTGTTTGTCCCAGTCTCACTGCAGATGACAGACTGGTTTACACTCCGTGGCTGTATGGGTAGTCCACATCTGTGCAGCCTTACTGTGAAAGTCTCATGGTCCTGGGGGATTGACATGCACCTGTGAGTTGCTCAGAACCCACCTATTGCCCCTACTGCCCCAGCTTCTTTCCCTACCTGGGCACCCAGCCTTGGGGCAGGACTGGTTTCTATGCTTCACAGACTTTCCTCAGGCAGGGATGGCCTTGTGCTTACACTAAGGTCAGTTTAGCACCCAGGGCCTCACCATGCTTGGCACTGTGGACATTATGGTGCCACTTAGGCTCCTAAGGGGCTGTAGTCAGCCCTGAGGAACTGCTCTCTGGGCACTTAGAGACACCAGCCCAGAGTGCAGTATAGGAAGCAGTCAGGATAAGGAATACCCTTTGACGAGAGACCACCATGCCCATCTCTGGGGGATGAGAGGGAATGCGAGTGGCAAAATGCATGGGTTAGACGGTGCTGTAGCCAGACAGGCTGAGATTGGGGATCCCAGACTCCTTGGGGGTGAGCTGGCCTCCTATGGAACACATCTGATGAGAGCAGAGGTGCCCCACAGGAGATCCCAGCAGCATCCTCTCCCAGGAATCTGGTATGGAGGGGCCCTGTCCCTGCAGTGCTCGGCCCAGTCCACCACAAGGCATCCAGAAGACAATGCACCTCAGTAGCAGGGCAAATGTGAGTACCCATCTGCTCCCACATTGTGGGGGAAGCCACTGGGTACACTTGGGGGTCCCACGTCTGCCTAGGGGGCAGGCAGGCACATGGGGACCTAGAATTTGTGGGCAAGTGCATCAGGTCTCAGGACTGGGTTTTAAGTTTCTAGTGTGAATATTATTTTCTAGTTAGCAACACACACCAACAACAGGAACACAGAGCCCAGTTGAGAGAATAGCTAATGCCAAGTCCCAGGGCTTCCTACCCCTGCCTCCTGCACTACCCAGGATGGTTTCTGCTCTATATTTATGCTTAATTTATGGCTCATCCTGTTTTCCATCTGCCATGTGTATCACAGATACAGCCAGACACTTTAGCAAAACTGTAACAGGGTCGTCTTCATCTGTCTAATTATCCCAGCCTGTGAAATGGAGCTTTAGCTCCATCACTGAGGAGATTATTGATATGGCATACACTGCCATGTGCTCGGAGAGGATTAACCAAAATCAGTCAAAACATTGTATCAGTAGGGGATGATGTTTAAAGCAAGATCCACCAGCCTGCTGCCAGAGAGGCGGGGGAGGCCCTGCTGAGCACTTGCAGTATGTTTAATTGGGGAGCCACTACACACCCACCCTAAGTGAAACTCACTTTTTAGGTCAGGTCCAACTTTAATTAACCATCTCAATGAATGTACCGATTTCCAGGCTGTGCATCTGATAGCACAGCAGAGAACAAACCGAGAACCATTTAACCTGATGTGTAAATAGTATTTTGCATATAAATAGGGTAGCATCCTGACTACTTATTACAGGCAGAAAGAAATGGTTTTGTTCCTAAAATAACTCAGAGATCAAAGCTGGGAAAGATTTTCTTATGTACACCTAGGAATGGTCAGATGTGTTACTTTACAGAAACAAGCTAATCTAAGGCAGCGCTGAAGCAAAGCACCTTATAGCAGGAGAGGACCTGGGAGTTCCCATAGTCCCAAGCACACAGCAAGTGGCTTCCAAGGAGCATGGACACCATGTGCACCTAGGTGTGGAAGTGGCAGTGTAAGGTGTGCAGATCTTAAATGCTCAGCACAGTGCTTTTCATGAAGACCAGAAGTTGAATTTTTTCCCCCGCAAGATTTAACAGTTCAGAGTCAGACATGGTAGTGCATGTCTGTAGTCCCAGCACTTGAGAGGCTGAAGCAGGAGGATCTCTGTTGAGGTCAAAGCCAGCCTGAGCTATATAGCAAGACCCTGTCTCATAAAAAATACTTAGCACTCCAGAAACCGGTCAGAGCAGGCAGGGCGAGAGGGAGCCTTACTCCACACACCTCTCAGTAAGTGCAAATTTTGAGGTACAATGCATCTGCGTTTTTATTAAGGAATTTCCAAAGAAATGAAAAGACCCAAAGGAAAATTACTAGAATGACACCAGGGGTTCTCTGTGACTGATGGGTTTGTTGGTGTTTTGTTTGCTGAACTGTCTACAATGAACATGTAATTTTAAAGACTTAAATTACCAGCAGCATGAGATACTGAAGCAAGGCAAGCTGGTCCTGTGTGCAGTGAATAGGAGGACCTGCTCCACTGTAGGATCCCTTACAGCTCCACGAGTTGCTGGTGTCCCTAGAAGAGGGAGGGGCATTGTGGAGGGAGATATCCAAAACGTGTCCAGAAGAGCAGATCAGTGTTCAGAAGAGCTGGTTCAATGGCAGAAACAAGCCCCTCCTTTAGGAGACACCCTCGAGACCTGAGGTGGTCACAGTCAGGGCACTGGGCCTGAAGGACATGGTTGGGGCACAGAGCACGGGGCCCAGGCTCTGGAGCAAGTGTGGGGGCTCTGGCACGCACCAGTCTGCAGGAGACTGTCTACCACAGGAGAGAGCAGGGGCCGAGTCTGAAGAAACAGGAGACATCTCCTGCCCTGCCCTTTCTTGTGAGACTGCAGACATGCATCTCCTATCTCCTAGCCCCTCCCCAGAGTCTCTGAACCAAATCCACCCACCCCACTCCCCTTTTTGGAGTTCAGAGTCTTGCCATGTTGCCTTGGCTAGCCAGGCTAGTCTTAAACTTCTGGACTCTAGCAATCTTCCTGCCGCTGCCTCTTCGTAGCCTGGGTTACAGGTACATACCACAAACTGACATTTTTAAAGCTCAAATTATTCTGCAGTTGGACCAGGCTGGGACCTGCTAACACCTTCTGGATGCTGTCCTCCTGGGATGTGCAGCCCACATAGCCCACTTCTGGGCACAGGTGCTGTGCTTCAGCTGATGCCTCCTTGTATCCCTCTCTGCCCGCAGGGAGCTGCAGGAGGAGAGTGGCCTGACTGTGGACACGCTGCAGAAGGTGGGCCACATCACATTCGAGTTTGTGGGTGTCCCCAAGCTGATGGATGTGCACATCTTCCGTACTGACAGTGTGCAGGGGACACCCAGGGAGAGTGATGGTGAGTCTCAGGCCCTGTTCACCACCAGTGGGGGAGGAGCGCCTGGTCTCTTGCCTGGCTCATCTCATACAGAACCATTAGGCACAAGCTGAGGCTCACAACTGGGGCCACGGGGCACACCATTTTCTTGCTCCATGAAATAAGGAAAACAGCTCCAGCTGTCCTCAGAGATTGCTCAGCATCACTTCCCAGAAGCCAGTTCCGTCGGCAGTGGTAAGCATTAGCCTGCTACATTTATGTCTGTTGATACAGAAATGCGCCCTCAGTGGTTCCAGCTGGACCAGATCCCCTTTGGTGACATGTGGCCTGATGACAGCTACTGGTTCCCACTCCTGCTTCAGAAGAAGAAGTTCCAAGGGCACTTTAAATTCCAGGGCGAGGACACCATCCTGGACTACTCATTGCATGAGGTGGACAACATCTAGCGTGAGCCACTGGTCCCCGCTGGGTCTGGCTGCTGGGCAGCCACAGACTGTGGGTCCAGCTCGGCTCAGGATGCCATGGTCAGGGCTGTATCTTCTCTTTTGGAAGATGATTGGACAGAAAGGAAAATAAAAGTCTTCACTTTTTTAATGGTCTCCACCAGGCACTGGCACAACCCACCCACCCCTGCGCACAGAAAGTCACTGACAGTGCTGGACTGACCTGCCCTGATGGACAGAGGTGGGAGCAGGGAGAGGACAGGGACAAGGAAGGCCAGGTTTGCCTAGTGGTGCATGTTGCCTCTTGCCACCACCCCCTTTTTGTGATTCTTCCCCTTTCTCAGTAGGGGGCACTGAGGCATGGTCAAGGGCTCAGGGTCAAACCCCAGGTTTAATGTGTCCCAGGCTTATTCCCTTCGCTGCCCCCAACAGAGGGGCTATTTCTTCTCTAGGGAAACCACCAGAAAGAAGGGAAAGAGGAAAACACCCATTACACAAAGAACCTACAGCTTAAATCAATTTTCAGACACATTTAACAACTTCACAGGGGTTTGTGGATAAAACTACAGAATGCAGATCGTGTGTAAACAGTTCCAGTTTATTAGGTGTGGGAGTAACTGATTCCTGCAGCCATGGAAAGTGCTTCTTACATAACAACTAGCTTGGGCCACACAAGAAAAGGCCTTGAACACTACGAACAGTGCCGATTTCAGCTGTGGCTCCTACACAGGCCCTCAGCAATCCTTTCCTTCATGGGCTCAAGCCCAGTTGCACACCACCAGAGCTTGGCAGGCCTGACAGAAACATGCCCTGCACTTCCCACAGGCAGTCACCTCCCTCAGGCCACATGGCCATGAGCCAAGACCGCAGCTAAGTACCCCCTTAGCTTTCTTCACCAGGATACAGGACGCTGCATACCAGGCCTCATCTCGGTGAGCATGGTGCCCAGCATCCTTCCATTGGGCCAGGCCATAGTTGGATACACAGGCTTGGCAGCAGGACAGCAGAAAGGGAGTTGGGACCCCTGGTCCCCTGCCACCATGAGACCTTCCCCCTGGAGCTAGGAGCAGGTTTCCTGCCTAGTCAAAGCTGAGCAGACACTGCCAGCCCAGGTGTGGGTGCTGCACTAGCAGCCCACAGTACCCAAAGGTCCCTTCCTAAAGCACCTAGGGGAGGGAGATGGCAGACGGCAAGTAAGGAAGCTTCTGTCCACACCCACTCCTGGGACACAGGAGTCACTGCAGGGCATGCAGACTGCCCTCCTCCCCCTCTGCTTCTGCCTCCTTATCCCACCAGGTACACAATCTCATCATGCTGCTCTCTCACCCCTAGTCCCCTGCCAGTTTTTTAAAGGATAAAGTTTCTTTTGGCCAGGCATGGTGGCATACACATGTAATTCCAGCTATTCAGGAGGCTGAGGCAGGAAGATCAAGTTTGAGGCCAGTCTGAGCAATTTAGCAAGACCCTCTCTCAAAGTAACATTTTCAAAGATCGGCTAAGGGAGTATATGAGCAGTAAAGCATTGCTTAGCATGTACCAGGCCCTAGACTCACTCCCTAGTATCAAACACACACACACACACACACACACACACACACACACACTGCACACGCGCATGCACTCAAAGAGTACATGTTGAAGGTGTGCTAGGAATGTCTTCTCAACAGCCCAGGTGAGAAGTGTGTGCCTCCCCAGCCTGGAGACGCACACCCCTGGCCCCAGGGCCTCCTCTCAGCAGCACAACAGAAGGCGTTAGGGTCAGGGCTCCAGGAACAGTCCAGGGAGCAGCTCAGGTCCACGTGGCGGAGGGAGGACATAGGCATGAGCCACCCTGACCCACAGGGGCACAGTCTGCCCTATGGCAGCCCTGTAGCAGGAAGGCACAAGCAGAGTCTGCCCATCCACATGGCAGGGCAGCACTGAATCACAGCCACCACATCCTCCCAGTGAGTCCCTCACAGCTGTCTTCCAGAACAAGGTGGCCCTGGCCCCCAGGGTTCAGAGCCAGCCAGGCCTTCCTCCACCTGGGAAAGGCACTGGGCAGCAGGCAGGAGTCACGGGATGAGAGAAACTTCAGAAATGCTGCATGCCTGTTCCCAGGCTTTCCTTGGCCATCGAGGACAGGGCTCGATGACACCTGGGGCCCAACAAAGACCCTATGTGTCCAGTATGGGATGAATGAGAACAGTCATCACCCAGACCTGACCCCACAGAGCAGGAGACCAGCTCCACTCGGCCTAAAACACCCTCCCCTGGCAAGCAGGCAGGAGGGATCTACAGCCTCTAAAAAACAAAAATGGTTGCAAAGGCTCGACCCCAGTGATGCTGCCCTCCAAAGCCCAGCCAGCAGACTCCCTACTCCAACCTGCCCGCTGCATCCCACCTGTCCCTGGCCCACCTCTCAAGCCTCAGTGCTCCATAGCCTGGCCTCCTACAGTGGCCAACAAGAGTAGTAAAGGAACAGCATCTTCTGGCCTCAGACAAGCAGGCAGAGCCTCCACACCATCACCCCAGAGATCAGTGCCCCTGATCTTAAACTCCAGACAAGAAGCCCTCAGACTCACGTGTGTGTCTGAGGGACATGCAGCCTGGAGGCAAGCCCCAACCCAGTCTCTGCAGATACTCACTGGAGTGTATCCCCTGGACACTCACACTGCACCAGGACCTTTCTGCATCAGCTAGCCTTGCTGCCTTGCCTTCTGTTCTGGTGCACATAGCAGTGACCCAGCCACCTGTGTCTGGGGCCCTAATCCACAGTCCAACCTTTCCCCATCAGAGACTGGCCATCTCCTTGCCTGATGGCTACCTGCCCATGGGACAGTCCTGTCTGCCCTTTTTCCTATTCAGCTGACCCCTGCTCCAGGTGAGAGCCCTCTGGACTGTTGTGGTATCTGGGTGGCCCCCTCCTGAACCCCCCAGGCATGACCTGCAGTGTGGGAACAATCCTTACCCTGCCCCTCAACTCTAGCTGTGTAGAGAAAACCATCCCAGAGAACTCCAACTTCTCCATTGGGCCTACAGGCCACAGAGCTGGTCAGGGGTGCAGCCTCCCACCCAGGAACAGGGCGGAGACAGTTGGCTATGCCCCCACAGACCTGGACAGCATGAGCTCCTCTGCTTCAGCCCCTCTAGGCACCATGGGGCAGCAGCCACCATCTGAAGGGAATCAGCCAGGGACACACTATTTGGAAAGAGGTTTTAGTGAGTCACAGGGAGCTCTGCTGTGGCCCTGGGCACTAGTGGGGACACAGGCTGTCCTCTGCAGGGGACCGTGGTGGAGTCAGCGCACTGTGGGGTCCAGCAAAGAGACAGCTGAGCTTCGGCTTCAGGTCGTTCCACACTTTGCTCATCTGCAGAAGAGAAAGACCCTCAGTGGGAAAAGCACCACCTTGCTTGCCTGGAACATACCTGCTCCAGGTCTGGAGACCCGCAGAGGGCCCACAGTGAGTCACCCTCCCAGCCCCCACGGGCCATGACCACAGCTGTGGGAAGTGAGGGTACATCAGCCCATCCTGTTCCTCAGTGGGGGGCCATCCTCCAGAGGTCACAGGTGGCTCATCCCCATTCCCACATGCAGAACCAAAGGGCCACAATCTGATTCATACAGAATTTTAAGAGATGTGATTGCCAGTACTAAGGGAGACTGAGGCAGGAAAATCACATTTGAGTCTCAAATGAGCAAACTAGAGACCCTGTCTCAAAATTTTAAAAAATTTAAAAAGGGACTAGGAGTGTAGCTAAGAGTGGTAGAGCACCTCTGGGTTCAGAGGAAGGAAACGGGGACGGGGAATCACTCCCAGCTTTGTAACTGGACTTCTATCTGGCCTAGTAGGTCAAACCCCAAGGCCACATCCACCAAGTGAACAAGACAGCGGACCTAACGACCTAGCAGGCACTTTCACATCTAACCATAGTGGGCATCAGGGAGGCCTGGCCATAAGTTGGGGGTGGCCATGTGTGATACGAGGGCTCCTGTGACAAAAGAGCCGAGTGTGGCCTGGGATGTGCCAGTGAGGTCCAGCCACTGGTAGCATCTAGTCTTAGTGTGGGGAGATGAGATTAGTGAGTCACCGGCCATAGAGACTGCTCACAATTCCATTCATGACCACATGCCTGGCTGGAATGCAGCCCTCCCAATGCCAGTCACACAGTCCTTCACTGATACCACCAGCCACCCAAATGACCAAGCCTGGACTAGGTCATTCAGGATGTCACCTTGACTTCCTGACCTTTCTACACTCCTTCCATGATGGTTAAGGTGGAGGGTCAACTTGACTGCCTTTGGGATCTGTCCTGTGACTGCTGGAGCATACTTCTGGGTGTGTCTGGTGGTCACAGAGGTGTGGCCTTGGAGTCTCAGTCTAGTCTGGTTCCTGGCCCCTACCTCTGGTACTGTTCCTCTGATCTGCCTTTTGGCCTCCATGAACTAAGCAGCTTTCCTCTGCTACATCCTTCTGCCATGAGGTTTCATGCACAGAAACCATAAGCAAATTAAACCGCTTCTCCTTTAAATTGTAGATGTCAGGTGTTTTATCCAGGGACAGGAAAGCTAACACAACTTCCTCTCCAGCCCATTGCTACTGCCTGCATTTCCCACACTGTGCCTGAAGGCACCCCTGCATCCCTGCAGACCTACAGGGCATCATGGAGCATTTCACTAGGGACAGAAACACTGCTCCTAAGAATACATGGAGGAGGGCTGGGAGTTTGGCTCAGTGGCTTAAGTGCCTGTCAGGCGTGAGGTTGTGAGTTCGATCCCTGGTGCCGCAAAAAAAAAAAAAAAAAAATTAATAATAAAATAAAATGTAAAATCTTTTAAAAAAAAAAAAAGAGTACATGGAGGCTGTGACAGTCAGAGACAGTTAATAGACAGAAAACAAAAATGTCCTTTGGCCTAGGGGTGCTGTGAAAACTACCAAACACTACAAGTACCAGGAACTCCAGCAACTTCTGCCTCGGGCTGAGGTGACTTCTCCCTTGAGCTGACTTCTCCCTTGAACAATGGCCCTCCTGCCACCGGGCATCCTACTCACAGCATGGACCCCTGAGCCCCTTCCCCCACTAAGGCAGGCTCTGCAACTCAGTTCTACATCTGGCATAGGCACCCCCAGGCAGCTCCACGCCCTATGTCAGGGCTAGACTGGCTGCTGACTGGTCAGCCCTAATTACTCCCAACTGGTTTGGTGACCTCCACCTATCACCCCACCCCCAACCACTGCAGTGACCTTTCTGAACTGCAGGTCTGAGTTCCTGTGATTTATTGTCCCCTTAGCTCTCCGGGGCTCTGGACAAGCCTTGGCCAAGGTATAAGAGGCCAGCTGTCTACTCACTGCCCTACTTCTCTGTGCATCCTGGATGACAGGGACACTAGAATCAGGTTATGCCCAGCACCAGTCACAGATACCCAGGCCAACCTCAGGAAACTGGCAGAGTCATACTTTTTGCCATTTTTCCATAGGGAAACTGAGCTGCAGAGGTCAGGAGAAGCTGCAACACTCATGTAGAAGTGACATGAGAACAAGGTGAATAAACTCTGAGCCTGGCCTCCTCCCCTGCTTCGAGGGACTGAAGGTGGCCACACAGATGTATCTTTTTAGGAGGTGACTGTGCTCCCAGTGCCAGCAGAAGGCATCACTAATCATTTGGAAAGGAAGACAGGCCAAGGACCATCAGAAAGAGGAGCCATGGGGGCTACAGGCCACAAAAGAGGAAAAGAATAGGAAAAAAAAAAGTTTTTTGGCAGCACTGGATATTGAAACCAGAGCACTGGCACTGAGTTACCTCCCTAGCTCTTTTTATTTTTTATTTTGAGAGAAGGTCTTGCTAAGTTCCCAAGTTAGGCTCAAACTTTGCAATCCTCCTGCCTCAGCCTCCCAGAGTACTAGGATTACAGGTATGTGCCACCACACCTGTGTCAATCATTTTTTAAGTACTGCCTCAGTTCACAAGTATTCTAGGCTGTGTGGAGATGGGTAGACAAATGCTGAGAGGAGTGAGCAAAGAAGCAGAGATGTGCTCTGGAGTCATCAGCTCTAGATCACTCATACCAGAGAGCATCCCTGGGGACAGTTCACAGCATCAGTTCTCTAAGACTGGAGGAAGGTGAACACAGGTTTCCAGAAACATATCCAGCTGATCATACTCCTAACCATTACACCTGACTCTCATCATCCCTCTTCTCAACCATATGCCTCCTCTGACTTCTCCAGTCCTTCTAGAAGGGAAGAAGCTCTTCCTTCCTGGGCTTTCTCTGCTCCTCCCATTAAGAACCATGAGAACAATTTCAGAATTATCATTCTGGTCACATGAGACCAGGGGATCTGAACAAGAACTGTGTTTTAAGCTCCATGCAGGCCCCAGCTCCGCTGACTGACGTGAATAACTTTCCCAGGTCTCGGGCTGTAGGGGCTACAGGACTGGGGAAGGGCAGCTGGCAATGGGGAGGCACTGGCACAGGCAGGGAGGGGCAGGGTGGGCCTCACCTCCTTGTGTCCCTGAATCTGAGAGTTCACGAAGGCCCCGAGGATATGGGAGGTGAGGGGAAGGTACACATGGACCAGTTGCGTCTCCTGATGCAGGCAGTACAGGGAGAAGTAGTTGCGAAGCTCCATGGTCTGGATCACATTCTCTTGCTGCAAGGAGAAGAGGCCTCTGTGCTCCTGGCCCAGCAGACACCAGAAAGAGGAGCCCAGAGGCCCACATACACTGGCTGCCTGAGCCCAGGCTGAGCCTCTTTGTGTAGCCACTACAGCAAAACTCCAGGGAACCAAGGGCTGGGGCCACGGCACGGTGAATGGGAGGGAAGCATGTCCCTGGGGTCCCACCCCTCCTGCACCTACCTCCACAATGCGGGACTCAAGCTGCTCCACAGACTCGGGCTCGCAGTTCTGCACAGCAGCACTCATCATCTGCCTCTTCATCAGCCCGTATTTGTGCAGGGCACGCTGGTGCTTGTGCAACACACCCTTCTCGTGCCGCTCGCACAGGTCCTGCAGAGAGGAACATGCACTTGCCACTGCACCTACCCAGAGGGACCCAGAACCAAATAACAGTCTGAAGTCCTTCTCACTGCACCAACTTGAGGATCTCCCACCTTCCACGGGAGAAGGAACCAAGCTCTACCAGAGGACGGGGAGGAGGCCAAGACATGGCTGTAACCAGGGGTTCCGGAAAAGAAGCTGTTCACATTCACTCAGGAAACAGCCAAGGAGCAGAATGGTTTTGGTTCAGGGTCAGGCCCTGCTCAGATCCAGTGACACATGCTAGTTTATGTGGGGACTCACAGCACAGAACACCCCAGGCCCCAAAGCAAAACCCTATGCACAGTAAGCCTAGGTTAGAAGGAGAGTGGAGTCCAGAGCCCAGGATAGTTCCAGACCTCAGGCTGCAAACGCTACCCAGTCCCAGAGAGCAAGCGTCTAGTCAGCAGAAGACTGAGCAGCCCTGAAGAGAAGGCTCACTGGCATCAAAGGGTGGTTCCTAAACAATCACAATTGAAACCTCAAGGGTATCAGCACCAGGCTCTAGAAGCCACCTGCTACCACCTCATTCAGAAGTAGCAGAATGGGATGCCTTCTAGAACGTTCTCCATAAGCACTAGCCTGGCTCTCCTGAGCACTGCAATGGGAAGGAGTTCTTCAGTGGGAAGGAATTCCTAGCACCACAAGCCATCAATCACAATTCATACTGTCACAGATGCTCTGCTTAGCAGGCTTCCCTGCCTTGATCTGAGGGCAACCTCCTGGAAACGCCACCTGCTCCTGTGTGAACTCCTTCCTGCTGGGCCCCAGATTCTGAAGGAGAACCCTGACACACACACACACACACACAGCTTCTCACACCCAGGACAACACCCCACCACCACCTTTCTTAGCAAGGGGAAAAGTACAGGGGCACGGGCCAGCTGTGGGGAGACATCAGCAGGCCATGAAAGACCCATCCTCCCTGCACAGCCCTAGCCCTCCACTCCTCATGGTTCTTGGAGCTACATCCTTGAAGGATCACAGGGTTACTCTCGAAAGCTCTGCCCCTGCCCATGGAGCAGCCCAGACTCACTTTATAGGCCTGAAGCAAATCCAGGAAAAGGTTCAGCTTCTCCACCACATCATTCTCTTCTTGTTTGCCCTAGGAAACAAAGATGAGTTATTCAACACAGGCTCACACAGGACTCGAGACTGCCAGGGAGCTCACCCCGTGCCGCACAAGGCCTGGCAGACTTATCTTCCCAGAGCCACCACCCATGCTGCAAAAGGGATCCCTTTCTGCATGACAGCTCCTGCCCCAAGACTGGGAGGCACTGCCATTTTCAAACCCAACAGTTCTGACAGGAACAGGTGGCACCCACTCTGCTCCAGCTGTCCCCACACTCCTCTCATGTCTTCCTTCAGTCTCCCATGACCAGTGTCTCACCCCACACTCACACGTACACCCATGCAGTGTCACTGGAGGCTGTGGGTGTGTCCAAAGAGGGACAGCAGAGGGACATGGTGCTTTGCTAACAGGAACAGAGTGTAGGTCTGGGCAGGGTGTGAGGGGAGAGACAGACTGCTGCAAAAACGATGTGTCATGGGAGAGGTATGAGTCAAGTTAACAGAGACAGTTTGGTGCCTCAATGGTCAAGGGAGACAAGAAAGGGCCACATGTAGATGGCCAGAGCAGGGGAGAAAAGGGGGCAGACACGGGTTCCTTGTCACTCTGGCTCAGGCAGCACAGCGAGGGTAACCAAGAGGCAAGTGTTGGTAAGCCTGCAGCACAGGGGTCCTCTTTTTTTTTTTTTTTTTTTTTTTGGTTTTTTGAAGAAGAGTTTCATATGGTTCAGGCTGGCCTTGAATTCACTTTGTAGCCCAGGCTGGCCTCGAACTCATGGTGATCCTCCTGCTTCAGCCTCCCGAGTGCTGGAGGGGCCCTCATCTTATCAAAAGGAAAGCCCAGTTCTGGGACTTGTCCTCAGCATCCTAGGGACACAAGTGACCATCACCACCACACAGTGATTGCCCTGGCCTCCCAGTGTACATGCAGTAGCAGGTCATTCCAGGTCACACTAGGTCAAGGGATGGTGGGCAAAAGGAGGCAGGAGACAGAGAAGAAGTGAAGTATATGGAAACACAAGCATCAGATGAGACTGCAGACACCTCCGGTGACTTAGGACACCCCTCCCTCCCTCTATTCCTCAGTCTGCAGAGCCAGAAGGTTCCTGTCACTCAGTCCCACACCTACAGCAACCCCAGATTCTAGCCAATAAGCTTCAGGGAATAAGAGATGTGCTAAGGGTTTTCCAAACATGAAAACACATCAGCTGATGCAGCTTGTAGGAAAGGGGACCTGAGGTCCTTCCTGCCCATGTCTGCCACCAAGGCCAACTTGTGGTTCAGCACACAAGACTGCAAGCCATCAACACACGTCTTAAGAAAGGTATATCATAGCTGAGCATAGTGGTATACACGTGTAATCACAGCGCTTCAGAGGCTGAGGCAGGACAAACCCAAATCAAGCCCAGTCTGAACACTTGATGAGACACAGTCTAAAAAATTTTACATTAAAAAAAAAAAGGCTGCAGGTACAGCTCATTGTGAAGGCCCTGGGTTCAATCCCTAGAATCACATATACACAGAAAAAAAAAGGTTCACAGTGCCATCACTGTAGAGAAATCAACCCCTGCTCCATCCAAGTCTCACTTGTCTTGCTGGTATATTTACATCTCCTAATGGGTATGGGGAGAACAAGACTAGTACAAATAAAACCAGAATTAGAAAAATAGCCCTGGGATGCCTTCATTATACAGCAGGGGAGGGCTGGAATTTCAGCTGATTAAATTCATGATCCAGTTTCATGTAAAAATTTTATTTCACTACAATCAAAGACAGTAAGGAACACTCAGGAAGTAGAACTCTTCCAGACATCAAATTTCAAAACAGAATTTGTGAAATATCAAAGAGCCACTGAGCTAGGAAAAAACTTCACATAACAAACTTCCCACCACAAGAGGGCTAGGCCTCCTCTCCTTTGTCAAGGTGGAAGTACAGAATGAGAAAGGCCTGGAACGTCTGATGGTGTGACTTTCACCGCATTCTCTGTGAAGCCAGGGATCTCAGCACCCTGCTGGAGGCTTCCTACAGAGGGTGGCCAGGCCTGGTGCCGTGTGACAGGAATGATTTGGTTTTTGTTTAATATATGAGCCTGGAAAAAAGGTTTGAGTTAAACAAAAATGTTCGTTTTAATGATCTAGTCCAGCCCCATTGTATTTCAATGATGGGGAAACTGAGGGCCAGACACTAAAGTAACTAGAGCAAAGTCCCAGTACAGACACTGCAGAATACAGAACCCTGCCCCAAGGATCCGGCCTTTTCATCCAGACACACTCTGGCTCCTCATCCTTGTTCCTCTCCACCTTGGAAAAGAGGCACCCACAAACCTGGAGAAGGAACAGACCGAGAGCAGATAAAGAAGGCACCAATGCCACTCTAACCTCAGTTTCTAAAGGGAACACACAGGCACTGGGAGCAGAAGAAGAAAAAGAACTTTCCACACCAGCAGAGATCAAAATCTCCCTGCTGTGTGAACACAGTATACATCTGAGAACCCAACCCCCAGCAAGCAAAGCCCCCAGATGGCCAGCAAGTGGATCCAGCACACAGACAACAGAGCGCCACAGCCCTGGCAGGGACATTAATTTATTTATAACTATCTACTAGCAGCTTAAAGACCATTTCCCCAAAAATAGGCAACAAGCTGATACACTCAAAATTAGGTGACAGCTTTATAACATAAAAGCCCCAGATGAGCCTTTAAATTTAACAGTGACTACTACATCTTCAAATGAGTCCCCAACGACTACCAGATTTTTTGCAGATTTCTAAATACAGATCCTGCTGAATAGCAGCAGCATTTCTTGAGGTTAAGTGGGTGTCAGGGTGAGAGGAAGAGGGAGCCTCTGGGTGTTGAGTGGGAGGCTCTGGATGTCAATGGGAGGAAGACAGAGCCTCTTGAGTGCTGGGAGCTTAGTTATTACTCTGATGAGTTCAGTTACCATGTTATTCTGCACAATGGGAACTATCTGACTGCCCAAAAGTATGCCCTGAAGCCCACGATTATAGTTTCAAGGACAGATTTCACATCAGGCAACCCAGCAAGTCCCTGTCTTGAAAAATAAGAAGAGCTGGGAATGTAGCTCAGTGCAAAAGTCTTATGTTCAATTTGCAGAACCAAAGGGGAAAAAAATTTATCTTCTAGTCTCAGCAAAGTCAACACTCAAGAGACTAGAGCCCAGCATGTCTCCGTCCCTCACAGCCCCCTCCCAAGCATTGCTGGCTTACGCAGAGTGGTCCAAAACAGACAGGGACGGGCAGAACCTCCTCACAGGGACTGGTGATCACTCAGAGCTCAGAACTGTGGAGCCCACAAGCAGGAGGCACTCCCCCACTGAGGGACAGCACGTCCTGCACAGGGGACAGATGCCATGAAGGAGGCCACTCACCTGTTGTGCGGCTTTGTCTGCCAGCACTGCAAACTCCACAGACAGGCCCTTCAGAGCCTGCTTCAGCGAGGCCCAGGTGCTCAGGTGCAGAGTGGCCCAGGAGGGCAGCGGGGTCGTATCAGACCCTAAGGCACTGTGGGAAGTGAAGCACACAGGCAGGAGACACTCACGGGCATGTCCTGCCCTCAGCCCCAGCTCCTAAAGGAGATCCAGGGAACAGAGAGAGCAGGGAGGAAGGCAGGATGCAGGGCCCCATCCCAGGTGCAGCTGAGACAGAGCAGAGAACGTCTTGTGCCCCTGCATACAGAGGGAGCCCTGACAACCTCAGGTGGCTCTTTCTTGAAGATTATGATCCGTGTCACCATCTAATCCCTACACAGGGAAGATGACAGTGTGGAAGGCAGGCAAGAATCCACATGGCCCTGCTGTAATTCCTAGCTTTTCCTCCTGAATATGATGCCCCACTTGTCCAGTCCACTTCCTATCCTTGTATAGGATGGCCATTGCCACGGGAAACTCGGTGTGCCCATGGTCCACCACCACCTGCAGACTCTGTCACCACAGACCCAAGGGCCACCTGCCTCAATTCCTTCCCGAATATGAGAAGATCAGCCGCATTGTCGATGGCCCTGGATGCAATCCGCTCAGCCCGGTCCCGCAGCTTGTAGAAGCTGTTGTAGAGGTTTCGAATGAGTTCTCGGCTCATGGCAAACTGAGTCTGGATGTCCGTGGGGAGGAAGTCCTGCCGGGTAAGAGGAGAGACCACAGCAGCCTGGGTGTGAGAGAGGCTGAGCCTGGTTTCAGGGCCACTGAAAGAGGGTTAAGCAAGAAGAATGGGCAGTGGATCTCGCATGATCCCTGGTGCACAGCAGAGGCACACCACCACCATGCAGGGTTAAAATTACTGTATCTGGTCAAGAGGAAAAAAAATACTCAAGACTGGTAACCTACCTTGGCCCTAGTTGCCAGCTTACAGTTCAGGAATTCGTCCCCAACACCCTGGGCTGCTTCCCTAAGCCTGTTCTGCACATCCTGCAAGAGGAAGGAGATAGTTGCACTCTGTTCCCAAGGCACAAATGCTGACACCAGGCAATCACAGGGCCAATGCATCAGCAAAAGCCAGTGGTGTCCCTTGAAAAGGGAGCGCCACTTCCTTGTGTCTGCTTTGCCCTCAGAATTCCAGAATCCCTTTGCTGTCTCTCAGATTTTCTTCAGTTAAATGTTAATGATAGGAAAGCCTGACTAACTGACAGGCACATGACCAAGGCCCCAGCTCTGGTGCAAAATAAGGCTTTTCCCCAATAACAGTCTCCATTCACAAGTGAAGGGCAGCACTGTAACGGCAAATGAGGGACACCACAATTCAGACCCTTCAGGATCCAAAACGAGCAGGGAGGGGAACCCAAGACTTCTTCCTGTGAACAGATTTCTCGCCAGGAAACCCAGGCCTGAGGCAGCTGGCAGGCAGAGGAAGAGCAACCCCTGGCCCTCTGAACAGAAACCTTCTGGGCAAAGCCAACCTTGAATGTATAAGGAGTATAAAGGAATTCCAGACTTTCAGGTGTGCCCTGTGGATCATTGGCCTCAACTGTCTCATTTTAACAATAACAACAACGACAAAAACTAAAGTGCTTCTCCACACCTGTAATCCCACCACTGTGGAGGCTGAGGCAGAAGGATCCTAAATTTGGGCCCAGCCTGGGCAACTGAGCAACTTACCAAGACCCTGTCTCAAAATTAAAAATAAAAGAAAAAAGGGCTGGGAGTTTGACTCAGTGGCGTAAGTGCCTGTCTGGCAGGCGCAAGGCTGTGAGTCCAATCGCCGGTGCCGCAAAAAAAAAAAAAAAAAAAAAAAAAAAAAAAAAAAAAAAAAAAAAAAAAAAAAAAAAGTGGAGTCCAAAATTAAAAATAAAAGAAAAGGACCAGGGATGTAGCTCAATGCAAATGCCCTGAGTTCAAGGTTCAATCCCCAGTACCAGAGAGAGAGAGAGAAAAGAATGAAAAGAAAGGAAACCCAGGTGTGGTGCCGCACATGTATAATCCCAGCACCTGGGAGGCTAAGGCAGCAGGATCATCACAAGTTTGAGGCCAGTGTGGGCTACATAGTGAGTTCAAAACCAGCCTGAATTACACAGTGAGACCCTTTAGAAAGAAAAGAAAAGACAAGACAGATCCAGATGCCTATAACCCCAGCACTCAGGAAGCTGAGGCAGGAGGACCACTGTGAGTCAGTTCCAGGTTGAGGCAGGAGGATCACCTGTGGTACATAAGTAAGTTCAAGGCCAGCCTGCACTACACAGGGAGACTCTGTCTCAAAAAAACAAAAAAAAAAAAAAAAAGAGAGAAGGAAGGAAAAGGAAGGGAAGAAGTGCGAGGGGAGGAAAGGGCTAGGGGGAAGGGAGGCAGGCAGGCAGAGGTCCAAGGAAGTTACAGGGAACACCCACCCTATCCATGGAAAGGTGGAAGACAACCGAGTTTAACGGCACAGAAAGAATGGAGGTGCCAGTACCTCTCTGCATTCCACCCCCTTGTCCTCTGCCTGGAGCAAAACAGCCCCTAGGTCCTGTCACATCCCTCCTCTGGTGATCAAGACTTCTCCACCCTGGGGTCACAAGGCCACATTCCCTGCTGAGGCAGAGGGTCACAAGTATCTAGTGACTGTCTCCTACGGATTAACAGGCATTTGGAGAGTCACCCATGGAAACTCTCAGGACTTCCTACAGAGGTCAGAGGAGTAGAAGCAATGCTCAGGCTGACTCTGCCTGGGTCCTGTGTCCCCTCCCTGCAGCCAGTAAGGGGCAAACTCTGCCCATGTCCTGAATTCTTGCCCTGTAGCCAGGTAAGGGGCAGGGGTGGGTGGCTCCGTGTGGACCATGCCTGTGTCCTATGTCTTCTACCCTACAGCCTTGTAAGAGATGGGGTACATGCAGCCCCCAGTGGACTCGCCTGTGTCCTGTGTCCCTGTCCTATAGCCTAGCAAGATGTTGGGGGGATCCTAGTAGACTCTGCCTGTGTCCTGGATCCCCTGCCCTATAAGCCTAGTAAAGGGTGGTGTAAAGCTGCCCCCAGTACCCATCTAAGAAAGGGTCCCTACAACAGGAGAACACAGTGGTTCCTTTCTGCTGGGACTCCCCTTCTGTACCCAACCCTGGCAGGAGGAAAGCTCCATCCCAGAAACTCCCTGCCTGAAAAGACTGGCAACACCCCACCACCACCACCCAAACATACACTGGGAACAGGAGCCTGGCTTCAGCTCTTGGCTCCGAGGCTGTGGACAGCAGCTTGAAGAAAGGAACTGCTGATCTAACTCCTGGAAAATGTGTGTGAGGATGACATTTCCCAGACAGGGATCTACATCCCACCTCTGCTGAGGCAGCTCAGCTGTTTCTTCGGTGGCTCTCAGTCAAAAGGGGCCTTTTTCTTCTTTCAGTAAATACTTATTCACATCTGCAGTCTCTAGTTCATCCAGAGATACTCCAAACCATCCACTTTCTATATATCAATTCTAAATCCCCAAAGCAAGCACACAGTTCCACACCATACACAAAATCCTCCACAGTCAAAACCAAGGATGCCTTTAAAAATCGTAGCCAAGCTGCCCTCTTAGAGAGGAAGGAAGCCATGCACTGTCAATCACAATGAAATGAACTCTTTCCAGGAATCCAGATAGGACGAGTGAGATAGAGAAGAGGGAAAAAGAAAGATGACTCGAGGAGAACGAACCCCAGGAACCTCAGAACCCAGCCCACGCGGGACCCACCACAGGACAGGGACACTTACTGGGCCACTGAATGAGAGGAACAGCTTGAGGGTGGCATCCTCGGAGAACGGGGGGTGCCTGGCCACCAGGTTGATGAAGCGCTTCAGGGCTCTCCTCCGGCACTCAATGAACTCCCTGTCAGCTGAAGAAGGGCACAGGGTCATCATCACAGAGCTGGCCTCACTGAGAGCCTCTACACAGGCTTCCAAGCACCTCAGCATCAAGGTCAGCACAATCCTGTGGCTGGCCAGGGGCACCAGACAGACCACACACATATGACAGACTCTGGGGACACAGAGGAGCAGCTCAGTCCCACTCCAGTGCCCCTGCCCATCACCAGAGGGTTCAGGAACTCCCAAAGAGAACTGAGATCAATTTCAATCAAGACTACTGAGCTGGGCATGGTGGCAGAATACCAGTAATCTCACCTCCTCAGGAGGTTGAGGCAGGAGGACTGCAAGTTTGAGACCCTGTCTCAAAATAAGAAAGAGCCAGCCCCAGGGGCACACACTTGTAATCCCAGCACTCTGCGAGGCTGAGGCAGCAGGACCAAAAGTTCAGTCCATCCTAACCAATTTAGAGATTTGGTGACCAGTGTCTCAAAGGGAGAGGGGACCTGGGGACATAGGTCAGTGGTAGAGTGCTTGCCTAACATGAGCAGACCCCTAGGTTCAATCCCCAGTAGCATACAAACACACAAAAAAAAAGACTACTGGGATCCAGGTTTCACCTAGGTTTTTTTTGTTTGTTTTTTTTTTGTTTTGTTTTGCTTTGTTTTGTTTTGCGGCACCGGGGATTGAACTCACAACCTCACACCTGCCAAGGCAGGCGCTTAAGTCACTGAGCCAAACTCCCAGCCCTAGTTTTTTTTGAGGCAGGGTCGCACTGTGTAGCTCAGGCCGGCCTTGCACTCGCATTGTAGCCCAAGCTGGCCTCAAACTCACAACACTCCTCCTACCTCAGCCTCCCGAGTGCTGGGATTAAAGGCGTGTGCCACCACGCCCGGCTGGTTTTTTTTATTTTAGAAAGGTATTTTCAGGATAGATCCAAACTCCTGGACACAAGTGATCTTTCTGCTTCAGCCTCCCAAACAGCTGGTCTATAGGTGTCCACAACTATGCCTGGCTTTTGGAATCAAGTCTGATTCCTCACACTGATCATCTACATTGAAATCATCTATAATCCCTTTCTGGCACTTCTCTACCAACAAATGGGTTTTGCCACATTGGTAAATTCACACAACTCAAGCTTCTGATTCACACCACTTAGAACTTTACTCTGTTATTGATCTAATATTGACTGCTGTTATTGGGGGAAATATTTTCACTTCCAGGAAAAAAATGTTTTGATGCATTAAGGATTTTCAAATCTGACCACAAACAGAAACAAGTCTTTAAAATATTGTAAGTTATTGAAAAATACAGTCAGATGAAGCCACATCCCTCCAGACCAGGAGTTGTGCTGTGTAGAGGTTGTGCTTAGATAAACTCTGGGTCAGCTGGGCGTGGTGGCGCACGCCTTTAATCCCAGCACTCGGGAGGCTGAGGTAGGCGGAGCGTTGTGAGTTCGAGGCCCGCTTGGGCTACAACGCGAGCGCAAGGCCGGCCTGAGCTAAATAGTGCGACCCTGCCTCGAAAAACCAGGACCGGGAGTTTGGCTCAGTGCCTTAAGCGCCTGCCCTGGCAGGCGCGAGGTTGTGAGTTCAATCCCCGGTGCCGCAAAAAAAAAAAAAAAAAAAAAAAAAAACAGATAAACTCTGGGTCCTGGGTTGACAAGGGTACATGTGATTAACCAACTGACTGCAACGTGGGGTGTGAGCAATGACACTTCGGCCCATCCAGCCTCTGCTCTCACCCCTCTTAGCATTCCTTGTACTGTCACTGTGAAGGCCAAAACAGCCTGTCCCACAGTGCACAGGTTATCAGATGCTGAGCTACTCAGCAGCCAGCAATAATAATGTTCATAATCAGAGATTTCAGCACGCCAGAAACTGAACTACAGAGAATTCTCAAGTTTTGCTACCTCAAGCACACAACTGATTCGCAATGGCTGGAAAATGGTAGAAAGTGAGCTGGCTGACTTTGGGCACTGGCCTGCCTCAGAGTTTATTCAGATTTAGAGAAAAGAGCCATGAGGGGCGAGCGGGGTGGGAGGGGAGCAGTGAGATCCCTATGCTCTGGAATCCTGTGAGGAACAGGCTAGTCTAGGGGTCTGCAGGCTGCCTGCAACCTCCCACCTTCCCCATCTTCTGATGCCACAAGGAATATGCGTTGGCCAACTGCAAGGTTTGACCTCCTGTAAGACAGAGCTCGGATTCCACTGACGTCTGCACGTGTCCTCTTCCAGTTTACCCAGTGCATCTCAGCAACCACTACTTGGGGTCTCAGGACTTTGTAAAAGTACAAAAAACCAACCGTGGTCACATAAGCAAACGGCTCCCGACCACCCTCCGGGGAGCTCTGGTGGGCCTGGTCCTGTCCCTAAAGAAACCAGGATCCTTCTCTCATAGTGGGACAAAGAGGGCCTCCCTACATGTCAGTTGTCCAGCCAAAAGGCTCTGGGGGGCCAAGAACAACCAGGTCTCAGCCACAACAGTGACTTGCGATGGTCAAGGGGCTCACAGGCACTGCGGTATTGCAGCCAGCTCCGTTCAGGAGTCAGGGCAAGAGCAACGTCCCATCTGCACTGCGGGCCACCACTGAGCCATCCTAGTGGGCGGCTCAGCCCCGCTCACACCTGGGCCCCACAAACCTGCTTACCTCCCAGCACTCTCTTGGGCGGAAGGGCTGGCACCATGCGGTACGGGAACCTGTGCAACAGCATTTCATGGAAGACCACGAAGTCATTGTACCGACGGCACACGGAGGTCTGGAAGCGCTGTGAGGAGAGATTCAGTGCTCAGTCTAGATATGACAGCCTTTCAGCGTCCCCTCCCCTTCCTCCTGCCACTCCACTGCACCCACGTGACTTCCTCTGTCCCTAGGTTCCTCATCCTCTCACCAGGCCTTCACCAGAAGAACAAATCTTAGAATCCCTTCACTTCCAACATACAACTGCTAATGTCTGGGTGGCTTTGTCATGACGAGACTTCCCAGGGAGCTGTTCCTCTCAGGTGGGCTCTGTCCTTCTGTCCAAGACCAGCAGAACTGTCGTGCATTCTCTGCCTCACTCCCAACTGCCAAACACGTGAGCAGTCATCCAAGCACAAACCGAGCCTCAGCTATGAGTGACTGCCACAGCAGATGCTGCACCATGATGGCCACCAGATCAGGCTGAACGAACCCCAGATTCACTAGAGTAACCTAATCTGGATCTGTTCAAAGACCCACATGAGCAGGAATCTCAAAATCTCATACACTGCCCAGTATGTGTGAGGCCTCGGATTTAATACCCAGGAAAAAAAATCTAGGGAAAGGGCCAAGAATTTGGCTTAGTGCTTAAGTGTCTGCTTGGCAGGCACAAGGTTGTGAGTTCGATCCCCAGTACCGACAAAAAAAAAAAAAAGAATCTAGGGAAAAAATAAAGTTCAGCCAAGCAGGTGGTGAATGCCTACAACCTCACACTCTGGGAGGCTGAGGCAGGAGGATTCCAAGTTTGAGCCCATCCTGGACAATTCAGCACCCTAGTGAGACCCTGTTTCAATATAAAACATAAAAAGTGTTATAAAAAGTGTTAGGATGTACCTCATTGTGAGGGCCCTGAGTCTAATCCCCAATACTGCCGCAAAAATAAATAAATAAATAAATAAATCGATCAACAGGGATACAAAATACTAAGGCGAGCATATCCACCTCTACCCAGGCCACATCCACATCATTCCTGCCTATGTTCAGAACTTACTCGCAACAAGCGGGGAACACCCAGAGGAAACCTGCACCCAGCAGGCTACCCACAGGTTCCTCAGAGCAGGTGGAGAGTCCACTCAGGTGGCCTAGGCACAATGCCCTCCTCCTAAGGAGTGGGCAGCACAGAGCTAGGACAAAGGCCGGCTCAGAAGGAAAGCAGCAGTTTGCCACCCTCAGGAAGACAGGTTTGGGAGCGAGGGCTGGTGCTCTCCACTTTGGACCCCACAGCAGCCTGTACCCAGGGTCTCAACTGCCAGGAAAAGGCAAAAACCATATGATGCCTGACAGCTGTGCCATCCGTGAGGTGGCTTTGGAGTGAGCTCCCCCAACCTCCTCCTCCCTCTCTTGGCAGCAGCACCCACAAGCCTTAGAATGGTTTAATCATAGGTTCGACCGCACTCTGAAGCCACAAGTGATGTTGCACACTTGTAATCCCAGCACTATGGGAGGCTGAGGCAGTAGGATCACAAGCCCAGCCTGGGTAACCTAGTGATTTATCAAGACCTTATCTCAAAATTCAAAAATGGGCTGGGTATATAGCTCAGTGTGAAGGCCCTAAATTCAGTCCCCAGTAGTACAAAAGAAAAACAGCCAGGCGTGGTGGCACATGCCTATAATTCCAGCACTCAGGAGGCTGAGGCAGGAGGACCACTGAGTTCAAGGCTAGCCTTGGACAACATAGTGAATTCAAGGCCAGTCTGAACTACATAGCGAGACCCTGTCTGAAAAAAACAAAGGGACACCAAAGACACAGGATCTCAGAGTACAATGGAGGCAAGCTGGACTAGACCATGTGGCAGGGCTGGCGCTGGCCAATCCCAGGTGTAGGGACCCAAAATCTGTGCCGCAGGCTGACAGTACCCCCAAGGCATGCATCTGAGTCAGGGGCACAGACCCTCTCTCCTCCCAACACAGGCCAGTCCCTGCCCACTACCCCCACAGCTGCACACAGCCGGCCGCTACCTGGCTGGTCACTTCATACTCCACATGCTTCAGGAAGAGCCCCTTCTTCTCCGGGATGAGCTCCACCTGCACATTGTCCCTGGCCAGCAGCTCCTGCAGGGTGAAGGGCAGCAGCAACGGGTTGCCCTGCGGCATCTGCATTGACTTGGGGTCCAGGTCCCCCCACTCGATGACTGGGAGCACTGGCGAGCCTGTAGGAGAGAAGACGCGTGCCTGGTAAAGCTGGCTGCTTGGGACTCAGAGTCTCCCTATACCCTGCACCAGCTGGGCATGTGAATGCTGGCCACTGCAGCTAGACCCCATCTGGCCAGGGACCTCACTCACTGGCCACAGTCAGAGCCAACAGGCATATCCCCTGCTGGAAAATTCACCCACTACCTGGGAGCCTTCACCTGTTATACATCTGCACATTTCATGTTCGCCTGACCAAGTCTAGTCTTCAACATGAGGGTCAGCAGACAATGTGAACTATAGATTATGTATGTGCAAATTAGTCTTCTTCCCCATAAGGAATGTAATCATTATGTACTACACATGTACTAATAGAAAATGAAAACTGAAACAAAAAGACTCTCTCTGATAGAAGAAGTTTAAACAAAGAAATGTAATTTCTATATAACCCAGTGTCTCTATAATTAACACACACCATCTTCAAAGGCCAAATGACATGTTAATCTGAAAAAAAAAGTTCCAGCACTCTGTAAAGGTGAGGAAAAAGGATCATGAGTTGGAGCCCAGGTTAGGCAACTTAGAATCAAGATCCTGCCTCAAAAGAAAAAAAAAATTGTTCTTTTTTTTGTACTGGGAATTGAACTCAGGACCTTGCACTTTTTTTTTTTTTAAGACAGGGTCTCACTCTGCAGTTCAAGCTGGCCTTGAGCTCACTTTGTAGCCCAGGCTGGTCTCGAAGTTGCAACAATCTGCCTGCCTCCGCCTCCCATGTGCTAGGATTACAGGCATGTTCCACTCCCTTTCCTTTAAAAAGGGCTAGTGATATAGCTCAGCGCAAAGGCCTTAGGTTAAATCTCCAGTACTGGAAAAAAAAAAAAACCACTCCCTATATGCTTACAGCTGGGATTAATACAAACCCAAAACTAATAATACAGCCTCTTTATGAAGACATCACTCCCACATCATTCACAAAGCACAAAGCAAGGAACACCACAGAGAGATTTGTCACCTATCGACTTGCCACAAGATAAAACAAGCAGGGCTGGGGATGTAGCTCACTGGCACAGCACTGAGCTACATGTGGCAGATGTGGGGCCCTGAGTTCAATTCTTGGTAACAAAAAAAAAAAAAAAGATAAAACAAGCACACAAGGAAATGAAGTTTAAAAGTCAGTTTGGCTTTTAGTACAGGGAAAAATTGAAATAGAAAAAATTTTCTTGCTGGGTATAATGGTGATGAACACCTATATTCCCAGCACTCAGAGAGGCTGAGGCAGGAGGATCACCAGTTTACCCCAAACCTGGGCAACTTAGTGAGACCCTGGATCAAAATAAAAATACAAAAAAGTGGTTAGAGATGCCACTCAGTGCAAAAGCCCTGGGCTCAATGCCTATTAGTACTAACAAAACAGAACAAACACAAAATCAGTGTTTGTAGGTAAAATGAGCAAAGGGAAGATGAGAAGGGAGGACTCTGGTCAGCACTGCTGTGAGCACAGCATGGAAGAGGTTCCCTTTTCCATTCCCCAGACGGTCTGCAGTGGCCACCCGGTACCATGCTTCTTAGGGCAGCTCTTCTGTGTGGCACTGGCAGTTCTAAAGCACACGGTGCCTGGGTTCTGTGCAAATGACTCGGCACTGTGCGGTTCACAGGGTGGCTGCGTTACCTGCCCTTACGGCTTATGAAGAAAACAAAGGGAAGCTGCAAGGGGAACGCCAGAGGCCTCATGAGCCTCTGCTGCAGTCTCCTGTCACTCCCTGTGTGATGGTCTCTCCAGGAGGGCCAGTGCAAGGGCACAGGCACCTGCTTCTGCTGGGATCTGAATCCACATGACGCCACGGCAGAGCAGTTCACGCACACAGCTTGTACAACATGTGCACAAGTGTATACCTCTGCACATGAGGGTGTGTAAAAGTGCAGGCGTATTCCTCAGTACACCCATGTATGTTTGTAGGGGCTACATAGTGAATTCAAGGCCAGATTGAATGACGGTACACAGCAAAACATGGTTTAAAAAAAAAAAAGCAAGCAAGCAAGGGAGCAGCTCTGGGAGGAAAGTAGAGCACCTTTTCTCTAAAGCACAGAATGTGTGTGTGGGAAAACAGGATATAATGAAATCTGAAAGTAGGAACTTGCAGCACAGCCCTGTAATCCCAGCATTCTGGGAAGCTGAGACAGGAGAGTCACAAGCCCAGGCTCAGCCTACATAACTTAGTGACTCAAAATAAAAATAAGTAAATAATGGACTGGGATTATAGCTCAGTGCAAAAGCCCTGAATTCAATAGCCTGTACCACAAAAAAAAAAAAAAAAAAAAAAAAAAAAAAAAAAAAAAAAAAAAAAAAAAAAAAAAAAAAAAAAAAAAAAAAAAAAAAAAAGGAAAAAAGTAGTTTTACCTCAAAAATATCTGCAAGTCATGTATCTGATCAGGGATCTATATCAAGAAGATAAATAACTCTTACAAGTCAGCTTTAAAAAAAAAAACAATTTTGCAATGGGTAAAGGACTTATGTACATGGGGCAAGAAAGCACAGGCAAAAATGTCCAATGCCATTGTCCATCAGCAAAACACGCATCCAGTATCAGCAGGACAACAACACTAGGATGGCACTAATGAAGAATTTTAAGACAATAACAAGACATGGCAAGGTTAAGGAAAACCCTCACACTTGTTGGCAGGTGTGTAAATGGTGCTATCGCCTTCAAAAATAACTTGGCAGCTGGGCATGGTGGTGCATACCTGTAATTCCAGCTCTCAGGAGGCTGAGGCAGGAGAATCACCAAGAGTTTGAGGCCAGCCAGGGGAACATAAGCAAGTTCGAAGTCAGCCTGCACTACATAGTGAGGACTTGCCTCAAAAAAAAAAAAAAGGAAAGATAGGAAAGAAAAGACTGTACACGTGTTCACTTGATCAGTGTTCAGAACAGTCTGAAAGCAGAAAAAACAAAAGCAAGTGACAAAATAAAACATGATGCATCCATAACAATGGCACGCTACTCAGCCTGAAAAGGAACCAAGGAGGGTCATGCAACCACACAGATGAACCTGAAAAATGTGAAGCTGAGAAGAAAGAAGATCATAAAAGATCAAGCACAACCAGGAGAGGTGGTGCACACTTGTAATTCCAGCACCCTGGGAGGCTGAGACAGGAGGATCACATCTGTAAGTCCAACCTGGGCAGCTTAGTGATTTTTTTGAGACCCTGTCGCAAAATAAAAAGGGCTGGGGATGCAGCTCAGTGAAAAGCCCCTGGATTCAAGGTTCAATTTCCAGTGCTGCCCCAAACACACACACACGTGCATACATAAAATGATCATGCACAGGATGATCCCATCTATATGAAATACCCAGAAAAGGCAAATTTATGAAAATAAAAAGGAAATTACTGCTCACCTGGGGCTGGGAGGGGGGAATGGGGAGTATCTGCTGAGGAGTAAGGGGACTCTTTCTAGAATGATAAATGCTCCAAAGTTCATTATGGTGATGCTTACACAACTCTGAATATAAAGTATACTGAAAATACGATAAATATACTAAAAGGACTGTAGTGTACACTTCACATGGGTGACTTGCATAGTATGTAAATAGTATCTATATAAAGCTTTAAAAACACACCAGGTGTGGTGGCACATGCCTGTAATCCCAGCACTCAAGAGGCTGAGGCAGGAGGATCTCCATGAGTTCAAGGCCAGCCTGGGCTACTTAGTGAGACTTTGCCTCAAAAAAATAAAACAAAATACAAACAGAAAGCAGGTGACACCAACAATAAGGGCAGAGTGAGGCTCCAACCACGGCAACAACACGGTACAATCAACCCTAAGAATTCTAAAATTGATGCAAGCCATGCAACAACACTGGGCACATTTTCTGATGTCACTAACTGCCATGAGGTCTGCTGGAGGAGGGCAGGCCCTGAACCCAACTGGACTGGAGTCTGTATCCCAAGAGGACAGCACATGTAGGAGGCACAAACACAATCACCAGCGTGTCAGGGGACACGCACCAGAGCAGAAAATGCTGGGTCCACAGCCAAGTGTCACCAAGGACCACAGGCAGCTGGCAGGCGGGTGAGGTGGGAAGGGTCTCTCACGGGTTCCAAAGGAGGCACCGTCCCACCACTAGCCCTCCAGAACTGGGAGGACAAACATGTCTGCTATTTGAAGCCACCTACTTTGTGGTACATTTTTATACTGATCCTAGGAGAATATAAGACTACCAAAGACTACAGAATTAACTGAGAAAAGTCAGTGAAAAAAACAACGAACAGCAAAAATACCTGGGATGCGGGTGACAAGATCTGCTAAAGTTGCCATATTTATCATTATTATTATTTACAGTACTAGGGATTGAACACCAGGCCTTGTAAGTGCTAAGCAAATACCGTAACACTGGTTATATTCCCAGCACATACTATATTATTTTAAATATTCAATTTTCAACAAAAATTTATAAGACATGCAAAGAAACAAGCAAGCACAGTCAAATGCAGGCAGGAAGAAAATAATAGAAACTGTCTTTGAGGAAGCCCCAATATTGAATTTAGGAGACAAAGACTTTAACTATGTTCAAAGAATTAAAACTAGCAGGGTGTGGTGGCACACATCTGTAATCCCCACACTCAGGAAGCTGAGGAAGGAGGATCGCAGCAAGTTCAAGGCCAGCCTGAGCTACATAACAACACTTTGACTCAAATAATACAAAATAATAATAATAAAGGTGTATAACTCATGGTAAAGCACTTGTCTGGTACGTGTGAGTGTTCCATCCCCAGAACCTTCCCCCTAAAAAAAAAGAAAAATCTAGAAGAAGCATTCAACAGCTAAAATAGTAAGTTCCCAAGAAATTCCCATCCGAAAAACAGAGTAACCCCAAAGAAATAATAAACTAATGATGAACCTCAAAGTTTTAGAAAAAGAACAATCGAAATTCAAAGCTAGTACAAGGAAGGAATAAAAATAAAAAGAATGAAGACTAAAAAAATCACAAAGAATCAATGAATCAAAGAGCTGATTCTTTGTAGGGTTTGGTTTGGTTTTGGTTTTCATTTGGCTTGGTTTTTTGAGACAGGTCCTCGCTATGTAGCCCAGGCTGGCCTTGAACTAGAGGTCATCCTCCTGCCTCAGCCTCTTGGAGTGCTGAGTATACAGACATGTACCACCACGCCCAGGTGAAAGAGCTGGGTTCTCTGAACAAACAAAATAGACAATCTTACCCAAGAAAGGAAAGAAAAAACCCAAATCAATGCAATTAGAAATAAAAAGGTTAAATCAAAATTATTTTTATTTTTTGGGTTTTTGACACAATATCTCACCATGTAGTCCACACTAGCCTCAATTTGCAGGGATTCTCCTGCCTTCCAAATGCTGGCATTATAGGTGTGAGCTACCACACCCAGCCAGAAAATTATGAGCAACTACTTCAAAAACCTGTACTCTAAAAAACTGAAGAATTCAGAAGAAATGCATAGGTTCCTAGATACACATTCATGAAGATATAAAAACCCAATAACAGGCAATGAAAGTGAAGCGGTAATAAAACCTACTAAGAAAAGCCCAGGTTCTCATGGATTCATTGCTGAATTCTCCAAGAACTTTAGGAAAGATCTAACACCACCACTCCTCAGATTCTATAATGAACTTGAAAGGGAAGGAGTAGAGTACTCGCAAAGTCATTCCTGGAAGCAAACATTACCCTAATTCCAAAACCCAACAAGGATCCAACCAAAAAAGAGAACTATATACCAATCTCTTTAAGGAATATAGGTGTAAAAATCCTCAACAAGATCCTGGCAAACAGAATGCAGCAAATCATCGAAAAAATCATACATCATGAACAACATCCCAGGGATGCAAGGATGGTTTGACATATACAATTTAATAAATGTAGTACATCAACCTTATGGTTTGGGTCTAGATGTCCCTTCAAAGCCGTGTGTGGTCACAGGTGGGACTTTTTCAGAGCTGGCTGGATCTAGAATGTGTGATGTTGGGATTAAGGTTGTGTGATTGCTACATTAGTTCACTGATTGGTTTGGCACCACCCTAAACCTCGTAGACTAGATATAATATAAAAGGGGCAGAAAGACACTGTCAAGGTCCCTCATTCCTTTGCTATCTTCTTCCCACCATGAACTGTTTCTCCTCTGTGACACCTATCTGCCATGCCACCCTGCCTTGGAGCCAGCCCATTAGGGACTGAAACCTCTACAAACTGTAAGCCAAATAAACCTTTTCTCCTTTAACCTTGGATGTTGCAAATTCTGTCTCAGTACCAAGAAAAAAATAACATGACAATCACATGACCAGAAGAAAGACAAAAATCACATGATCACCTCAAAAGACAGAAAAGCTTTTGACAATATGTAACACCCATTCAGGCTACAAAAAAAAAAATCCTGAAGAAAATAAGAAATAGTAAGAATTTATATAAATCTGAAAGAAGTCATTTATGACAAACCTACTGCCAACATGGTATTAAATGGGGAAAAATGAAAGCTTTCCCTCTAAAATCAGGAACAAGACAAGGATGTCCACTATCACCACTCTTGTTCAATACAGTACTGGAAACACTAGCAAGAGCAATCAGGCAGCTGGGCGTGGTGGTGCATGCCTTTAATCCCAGCACTCAGGAGGCTGAGGTAGGCGGAGCGTTGTGAGTCCGAGGCCAGCTTGGGCTACAATGCGAGCACAAGATCCGCCTGAGCTACATAGTGCGACCCTGCCTCAAAAAACTAGGGCCGGGAGTTTGGCTCAGTGGCTTAAGCACCTGTCTGGCAGGTGTGAGGCTGTGAGTTCGAGCCCTGGTGCCACAAAAAAAAAAAAAAAAAAAAAAAAAAAAAAAAAAAAAAAAGAGCAATCGGGCAAGAGAAATAAAAGAGATATAGAAAAGGAAGAAAGCAAGTTATTATCTGTAAACAACACGATTCTCCACATAGAAGAACCAAAAAATTCATTCACAGATTTCTAGAATTAATAACCAAATTCAGCAATGCCCAAAATCAACACACAGCCAGCACATCTATAATGCCAAGGCTGAGGCAGGAGGATCACTGCAAGTTCAAAGTCAACCTGAACCACACAGTGAGATTCTGTCTCAAAAAACCCAAAAAACAAAACGAAAACAAATTATAACCCAGGCGTGGTGACACACACATGTAACACCAGGACTCTAGGAGGCTGAGGCAGGAGAGTCACCATGAGTTCAAGGCCAGACTGAACTCAAAACTATGTCTCAAAAAAATAATGAAAAAGAACATACTCTTATCTGTAGTCTTTTTCCTAATTAACGTAAAGACAGTAGGATATAGCAATAATTATAAATATGTTTTGATGGGGAAACAGCACAAACAGACTGAATTTATGATTGGGTAACACGAAGAAGAGAAAAGAAGAGGAACTAAAAAGCAAGCCAGGTTCAGATATGAAGGTCTCCATGGCCCCATGTGTGGAAGGCTGTTCACCAGGTGGTGCCTTCGAAGGGGGAGTTCTTAGGGTCACAGTCACAGGAGAGCTTGCAGGGGACAGTGGGGCTCAGATCTCTCCTCTTTTTCAGTCCTAGCCACAAGGGAAGCACTTTTGTTACACCACACATTCCCTACCAAAACATGCTACAGTCCCACAGGCTGCAAACCTAAATGGAATGGTCTATCCAGTCACAGCTGACATCGCAGGTCTGTGAGCCAGATCTCCTCCCGGCCCTGGTTCTCTCAGGCACTCGTTACAGCTACAGGAAGGGGACTGAGGTGGGGCAAAGCCTCAGCACACTCCAGAAGGAAGCAGCATTGATCCCAACCAGGCTGGTACAAAGTAAGGTGTGAACTGTAACTCCCAGGGCAGACACGAAGACAGTGAAGAAAAATATAGTGACACATACAAGGGTAAAGGCGGCAGTAAATGTAAGAGCCGGTGTGGTGGCACGTGCCTGCTGTAAGCCCAGCACTCAGAAGGCAGAGGCACTGGGACTACACAGTGAGACCCTGCATCAAAAAACAAAAACATAAATAAAGTTTTCTCTATTAAACATATATTAATTTTTATCATTTTCCTGACTTTTTCTTTTCTTTTTTTGGTAATACTGAGCATTGAACCCAGAGCCTTCACACCAAGCTACATCCCCAACCCTTCTTTATTTTTCATTTTGAGACAGAGGCTCATTAAGTCACTAAATTGCCCAGACTGGCCTCCAATTTGAGATCTTCCTGCCTGAGCCTCCCAGAGTGCTGAGATTATAGGCAGGCACCACAATGCCCTGCTGACTTTCCTGATTAAGATCAGATAATCTTTCAAAACAGCGCAGTAAACTCAGTAATGATTACCAAATGAATGCATGCTCATGAAGAATGTGAACTCTGATCACATGGGAATCTACAAGACAGAACTCAAAAATCACATTTTAAAGCAAAGACACTACCCTCTTACATTCTCTTAACTTCCTATGGAAGTTCCCATCACAAGAAAGCTATGATTCCAAAACGTCAGCTTACTAAACTAGGATGCCCATATTTTCAAAACAAACTCTCATCGAGAAAGAAAGGGAAAAAGATCACTTGAGGTTACTACTCTATAATGTGTTAGCCACACAGTGTAGAAAGGCTGGAAACCCAGGGGGATGATTCTGGTTTCCTTGGGAGTACCCAAATTGACCCTCCTCAAGGAGTACAGCCCCCTAAGGCCATATCCTTGGGAGACAATCATACACCACCCCACCCACCCCCACGGAGGTACTGCAGATTAGGACAGAAAGGCCAGCCAGGCCGCACTGAAAGGTGTGGATGAAGGACAGGCTCTGGCTGGAGAGGTCGGGTGGGATCTCACGTTTCTCAGCTGTGTGGGCTGGCAAGTGGCCACATCTGGGCTTAGCATTCATAATCCATTAAAAAGCCATAAGGGCGGCTCTATCACCCAGTCTGGTACCTTGAACACAGCAACGACCCTTGTAGGCCCTCAAATGTCATTCCTTCCCTGCTCCAAAACTTCTGGCACAAAACGGTTTTACAGTGGGGTTCTCAACCCACAGGCAGAAGAGCCTCAGATTCAAAACAGACAGCAATGCTGAAAATAACTAGTAAAATGAAAACATTCAGTAACTATCCCTGTCTGCCTTCCAGACTAATGCTACAATCCAAGACTTTGTAGACCAACTAAAGCTCTGAAAGTATTCCCTATACAACAGGTTTTCGGTGGCCATTCCTTCCCTGGCCTGGCCCCCAAAGCAGTGCCTTCCACAAGCTGCGTACGAAACTCACTCTCAGCTCCCCTGCCTACCCTGCAGGCAAAGGTGCTGATGGGGACACGGAGGCCCCACATAGATATAGCAATGGGGACCAGGTCATCCCACTGCCCCACAGTGTGACCCACACAACACACACAGGAAATAGCCAGGGAACACTAAGATACTTTCAGTCAGGCGTGGTGGTGCACGCCAGTAACCCAAGCACCTCAAGAAGATAAGGCAGGAAGGTTGCAAGTTGGAGCCAAGACTGGGCAATTTAGTGACTTAATGAGACCCTGTCTCAAAATAAAAAACAAAAAGGGCTGGAGATTTAGGTCAATGCAAAGGCCCTGTGTTCACTTTCAAACTTCTGTGATTCTCCAAGTTAATTACTCACAAATCAGAAAGTAACCCTTTAGTTTCTCACCCTGCTCTCCTTCCCAACATTCTTCCAATGGAATCTTTAGACAAATAGAAAAGCTTTAGCAAGCAAACACAGTTTGCCAGTAAACCACCTCATAGCACATCCTCCCTTATCAAAGGAAGCCTTTTGTAAATACTAACCTAACTCAGAGGTCACAGACTAAGAATGTCCACACAGTGCACCAGGGACAGGCACAGGGAGGCCCTCAATGAGCACAGCTACACACCCCTCTCTGCCCCCACCAGGGGCTTTGCCCAGCCCAGCACTGACAGCCCAACTCCATACAGCCCTGGCCTCCAGGCTTTCTTTACACGAGTAAAATCCTCCATCATGGAAGTATAGGACATATAGCATTTTCAACAGGAAGCAAAGGTACGGATGTCCTTGACAGTGGCAGGGAAGCCAGGCATGGTAGCAAACCTGTAATCACAGCCCTTGGGAGGCTGAGGCAAGAGGACCCCCAAAAGTTCAAGGCCAGCCTGAACTACGCAGTGAAACCCCAGCTCAAAAAACAATTACAGTGGCAGAGAAGACTTAAAAGTATCTTTTTTAAACATTTTTTTCCCTCCTAGTACTAGGGATTGAACCACAGGCCTTCATACTGGCTACATCTCCAGCATTTTTAATTTTTTTTTTTTGAGACAGAGTCTTGCTAAATCACTAAACTGCCTTAGACTAAGACACCAGCCTTTTCCAGTGAGTCAGTGCCATTCTTGGACTGCAGGGGAAGCGAACAAGAAGTCACCAAGAAGTAAGCCCTCCCTGCAAACCAGCGCTGTGCGCGAGTCGCTGTAGGGGAGAGCCAGATGCCAGTCCCTTTCAGCATGCAGGCTAGGAAACAAGCCAACCTCCCAACCCCCTGCTGTAAGCAACTGGCTGATCCTGAGAAGCACAGGCTGCAATGATAGCTATTGAGGTAAAATACAATTTAACGGTTGTAGTGTTTAGTGTTTCACTGACTTTGCAGGTCTAAAGCCAGTAGTCTGATCATCTATTCAGAGGATAACAATATGCAATGCAGCATCTATCGGGGATCTCCTTCTGAAGGTGGTAGCCATTGTTAATTCCCTATCATTTTGTTTTGAAATCCTGTATCATTTTCATTGTTTTGTTGAGTTGCGTTTTATTCTGTTTTGTTTTGATTTTATTAAGTCCAATAGCATGGGCAGCCATTTCAAAGATAACAAGATACATTATGGTAGCCATTTTGGGTTTATTCTTATCTTGTTTTAAAGTCTTTTATTGCATTCATTGTTTTGTTTTTATTGGTTCTATTCTGTTCTGTTTTGTTTGATTTTTACTATGTCTGAAAGTATCTGCAGCTATTTTGCAGACAAGAGGAATTATGGTAACCAGTGTTGATTTCCTATTATTTTGAAGTCTTGTGTCCCTTTACACTGGTTTGTTTTGATTGGCTTTATTCTGTTTTATTTTGCTTGGTTTTATTCTCTTTAAAATAAAAAAAGTTTTTTTTAATTGCCTTAGGCTAGCCCAGTGTGATGGCACAATTCTGCAGTGCATGTAGTCCTAGCACTCAGGAGGCTGGGGCAGGAGGATCTCCACTTCAAAGTCAGCCTGAGATACATAGCAAGACCCTATCTCAAAAAAAAAAAAAAGAAAAAGAAAATAAGTTGCCTACTGCCTCAGACTCCCAGAGTACTATCCTCTGGAGGCCTCCAAGCTCAATGCTCCAGCACTACATAAGGCCACCAACCTCACTACATAGGATGGGAAAGGCCAGCATAAGACAGGGATCACAAGGTTCTGCTCACCACACTGGGCCAGTCTGAGAACCACCTGGGAGGCCTGGGGCCTGTTCAAACACAGATGGTGCCTCATCCAAGTTCCCAGTTAGGAGGTCTGGGGTTGGGCCTGAGAATGTGCATTCCCCACAGGTTCCCAGGGCTGCCACTGCCATTGGCCCAGAGGTTCCCATCTGAGACCCACTGTGGCAGGGTGAGCAGAGAGAAGGAATTCAAGACCCAAACCACAGCAGAAACCAGGTGCTCCTAATTGCAGCTGCCTGGTTTTTATTTATTTATCCAGAAGAAAGACAGAGACTGTGAATAGTGGTAATACAGACCACGACTTTTCTCCTGAAATAAAATGAAATGATCAGTAAATGTCCTCAACTTTCAACATAAATGTTCCTTCTCCGGCTTATCAAACTGGTTCTTTGAGTAAAAACTTCTGAAAGCTACTTTCTAAAATTAATAAGCTGTTCTTGGAAATGGAAACAGAAGTTTCACCCATATCATGGCCTACGCCTCAGAAATGAGACATTGGTCTGAGCATGGTGGTGCACATCTGTAATCCCAGCACTCAGGAGCCTGAGACAGGAGGATTGCCACAAGTTTAAGGGCAGCCTGGGCTACATAGTATGTTCAGTGAGTCTGAACTACAGTCTCAAAGGAAAGAGAGAGAGAGAGAGAGAGAGAGAGAGACATCAGCAGCTCTGTAGCTGGGAAACACCAGGATGCTCCTCAAAGGCAAGAAGCAAGCTATCTACCTACAAATCACATACTTTACCCATGATCTCCTGTAAGGGCAGCCCCCGAACCACTGTGCACTGGACCGGCTGCAGGTAGCACACATTAAACAGAAGCTGCGTGTCATGGTGCGCACCCGTAGCCCCAGCCACTCAGAAGACTGAGGCAAGAGGATCACTTGAGCTTAGGGGTTCAAGGCCAGCTAGGGCATCACATATGGCAAGACTCTGCCTCCGGCCGCCAAAAAAGTTTTATATAGCTTTCATTTTATTAACCCTTAAGTTTATTTTTCCTTTAATAGCTTAGTTTGTATATAACACTGCAGTATTTTGAAGAAAATCACTCCAAATCCATAATCTGTAAACATGCTATTATTTCCCACATGCATATGGCTATGATCTACATGGACTATTTTTCAAACATAAAGTGCATTTCTGTGTGTGTCTAAGGAACCACAAGTCTCTATAATTTTCTATGACAACAAAAAAATGCCTTAAATTCCTAGCTTCTCAAATAATCACTATTAACATCATTTTTCCCACTGTATTTGTTTTTCATCTTTGTTTGTCTGTCTCTCTCTCTCTCTCTCTATATATATATATATGTGTGTGTGTGTGTGTGTGTGTGTGTATATAAAATTTTTTTTTCTGCCAGTTCTGAGAATGAACCCAGGGCCTGACACGTTAGGCAAGCACTCCACCACTTAGTTACAGCCCCAGCTCATAATTAAAGTTTTATTTTGAAACTAGGTGCAGTGACACATACCTATAATCCTAGTAATCTGGGAGGCTAAGGCAAGAGAATGGTAAATTCAAACTCAGCCTGGGCAATTTAGCAAGAGCTTATCTTAGAAATAAAAAAAGCTGGGTAGCTCAGGGTGAATATCTTGGATTCAATCCTTGGTACCACATCCAAATAAATAATTTGACAGAAGGTCTTGTTAAATTGCCCAGATAGGCCTTGACTTTGTGATTTCCCTGCTTCAGCCTCCTAAATAGATAAGATTACCAGGGTGAACCACCACATCCCACTCTATGTACCTTTTAAATGTGTTTACATTTGTGTTAATTGTTAAACATTTCAAATATGAACAGAAAATATCAAAATCCATGTATTGACCATCAAGATTTAACTAAAAATAATGTTTTGCTATAATTTTTTTTAAAAACAAAAATCACATTCATAAATACGATGATACAGATGCACATCAGCCCCTTCCCTGTTTTGAGAAGTGGCTACCCTAGAGCAGATGCTGTCCTGCCAGGCCAACATTCATAGTGCCTCATACTCCTGAGTGTCCCTCAGCGTGTACGAACATTACAAGTATTTACTTACATGCCACAAATATATTTCTTTTCCTCATTGGTTCTTTTGTTTTCCCCAGTACTGGTGATCGAACCCAGGCCCTCTGCACTGAGCTATATCCCCAGGCCCTTCTGGTTTTGAGACAAGGTCGAAGTTGCTAAGTTGCCGTGGCTGGGTTCAAACTTGGGATCCTCCACACATAGCCAAGCTGTTGGCTCCTACACGTGCGCACCATCGCAAGAGCACCCAGACCTGAGACCACGGGGAGCACCCAGCACCCAATCCTTTCAGCCACTCCAAGGGAAACTGCTGCCCTCAATCCCACAGGCAGCCCTCGGGTGCTGCCTGTTTTACATTCCTTGAGAGGAACTGCAGCGCCGCCAGTCTGACCCCCACCAGGTGGTGCTTATCAGATTCACCCGTGGCACTGCATGCAGCTGCAGCCTGGCCCCTCTTACTGCAAGCAGCCAGACCATCATTACTCCTTCATTCTGCTGCCACTGGTTCCACCCTCTGCCTGTGACACACAGCACTGCTGTGACACTCCAGCACACGCCTCTTGGTAGGCATGGGCACGCCTTCTGGTGGATACAGAACACAGCCAAAAGTGAAATTGATGGATCACAGGATTTGCATATGTTCAGCTGAGTAAATGTTTCCAGTTTTCCAAAATGACTGGGCCAATTCACACTCCCACCAGCCGGAGCTCCAGCTGCCTCACACTTGGGCCAACACTCTATTTTCCACCCTTTCTCCCTCAGTCGGGGTACTCCCTCAGTTTTAACAGTTGCAGCCAATGAATTCACAGTGGCATGGCAGTTTTTCCTTTTATACTGCAATGCTTACGTTCCTAGGAAGTGGAGACCAGCTCCCAGGGTGCAGGCACCCACACCCCTGAGGTCTGAGCTCGGCTCAAGCAGCTACTGTACAGAGCACACGGAGCCTCCTCAGACACTGCACTTCACAGCTGTCCTGAGGGTGCGTCTGAGACAACTGCTTTTGTTTTCCTGCTAATGGACACTCTCCTGGGTAGCTTTTAATGCCCATAGGAACAGTGTCACATCACTAAAAGCAAAGTGTCAAAGAACTGTCCTCAGAATGCCAGGGGAGGAACTGCATTATTACCCTAGTAATCTAGGGTGGCGCATTCCTATAATCCAGCACTTGGGAGACTGAGGCAGGAGGATCACCTCAAGATGAAGGCCAGCCTGGGCTATACAGTGAATTTAAGGGCAGCCTGCATTATATAACAAGACTATGTCTCAAAAAAAAAAAAAAAAAAAGTGGGGAGAAACTGAAATTGTAGCTTCCTCCCTCACAACCTGAGACACAGTTGCAAAACAAAGCTTCCAGAAGCCCAGCACCACCTCCAAAATACGCTCTTGTCTCCTTCCAGCCAGCAAACACTCCTCAGTGCTGTGCCTCTTGTCCTCTTCCCTTGGGCCACACTGGCTTCCTCACTGTCCCTCAAATCCAGTGGGCACCTCCTGGCCATGCAGCTTCGGAACCAGCTGTGTCCTCTGCCAAGGATGTCTCTCTCCAACCGTCCCAGATCAACTCCACCCCGCCTGCCAATTTTGGCTCAAGCGTTGCTTTCTCCACAAAGTTCTTCTCGGTAACAACAGTAAACTGCATCACCCTCTCCCCCCTCATAGGTCCTCCCTCAGCTCTAATTTTTCCCATCACGTTCTAACACATACTACTCACTCTTTTCTACTACATGATATGCATTTCTCACTACAAGAAGACAAACTCCACAAGGAGTTTGGCCTTGTGTTGGCCTTGCTCATTATCAGTATTCCAATGATCAAAAACAGAGCCCAAATTGGACATGGGGGCAAACACCTGCAATCCCAGCACTCTGGGAGGGTGAAGTAGGTGGATCCAAAGATTGAACCTGTCCTGGGCAACTCTGTGACTAGGAGAGACTCTGTCTCAAAACATAAAAAAGGTTTGGTGCCAGGCATGGTGGCACACGGCTGTAATCCCAGAACTCGGAAGCCTGAGACAGGAGGAATCCTGTGAGTCCGAGGCCAGCCTGTGCTACGTAGTGAGTTCAAGGTTGGCCTGAACTACACAGCCAGACCTTGCCTCAAAAAAAAAAAAAAAAAAAAAAAAAAAAAAAAAAAAAAAAAAAAAAAAAAAAAAAAAAAAAAAAAAAAAAAAAAAAAAAAAAAAAAAAAAAAAAAAAAATCATGGACTTGTATAGAAGACCTAAAATCACTAAAGTCGCAGAAGGAAATATGGGAATAAACTTTCATTATCTTAGGTTAGGCATAGCCTTCTTAGACATGGCATCAAAATTAAAAGCAACAAGGGCTGGTTTTAGCTCAGCAGTTCCTTTGATGGTATACATTTAACCACCTGGTCCAGTGGGCACCTCCTGGCCATGCAGCTTTGGAACCAGCTGTGTCCAGTGGTTCAAGATCGGAAGTCGCTCTCCAGCCTATCTAAAAAAAAAAAATTAAAGGCAACAAAAGAGCCAGTCATGGTGGCACTTGCCTGTAATCCCAGCACTCCATGCTGAACCACACAGTGAGATTCTGTGTCAAAACAAACAAACAAAAAACAAACTGCTGTGCTGTATAAGGCACCACCACAAAGGTGAAAAGACACCCCACGAAATGGGAGAAGAAACCTGACCTCATGCACTGATAAGGAACTTCTACATAAAATATATGTGAGGAATTCTTAGAACCCCATTTCTTCAAAAAAGAAAAAACTGCATAATTTTAAAGATATGCAGGGCTTCTGGGAAGATGGCAGAGTGGTGAACAGTAGGAAAACAGCCTCTAGGAGATTTGGTGTCCAGACACTCGAGTATAACAACATGAGGAAGAGAAAAAGGCAGGAAGTGGGACCCCAGGACCCAGGAGGATCCAAAATGAGAATTGAAGTCCATAGGGAGAACAAAGAGAGACAATTGTAATGGGGGACCTTAATACCCCACTGTCACAAATAACCAAATCAATTAGAAAAAAAAAATCAACAAAGAAATATCAGAACTTAAAGAAACTTTTGAATAAATGGAGTTAGTAGATGTCCACAGAGTGTTTCAAATTCACATCAGAATACATAGTCTTCTCAGCAGTACATGGGACATTCTCCAAAATAGAGCACATACCAGCTCATAGAACATGCTTACGTAAATGAAAACAAAATTATGCCATGCCTATCATCAGACCACACGCAATGAAATTGGGAACCAATGGCAACCACAAGAACTTCATAAAAACATGGAAATTAAATGACACCTCCTGTACAATCAATGGATCACAGCTGAAATTAAAGAAATTAGACAATTTCTACAATTAAACAATAATGCCAATACAACATACTGGAACTTATGGGACACAATGAAAGTAGTCCTATGAGGGAAAGTTATGGTAGTGAATTCCCATATTAGAAAAACAGAGAAAAGTCGGGCGTGGTGGCGCACGCCTTTAATTCCAGCACTTGTGAGGTTGAGGTAGGAGGAGCATTGTGAGTTCGAGGTTGTCTTGGGCCACAACATGAGCCCAAGGCCAGACTGAGCTACACAGTGCGACCCTGCCTCAAAAAACCAGGGCCCAGAGTTTGGCTCAGTGACTTAAGCGCCTGTCTGA
>RJWM01014762.1:0-49611 GCA_004363535.1 Dasyprocta punctata | reverse complement strand
AGTAAGCCTCTTCTCCTCCCTTATATTGTACACAGGACACCCCCCAGGATGGTTGTAGCATTCACAAATCTCCTTGCCTTCCTTTGCACAGGATGAGGATGTTTACAAAGTAAGAACACTGGCTTCCTGCTGAATCTCTCAGTTAAACTTCTGACCTTCTCAAGTTGACACAATGTATCAACCATAACAGCCAGATATAGGCAAACCTTTTTATGTAGATAATTATGCAACTAAACCAGTGAATTTTTTAATTTATGCCTTTTAATCTAAACTATAGATACATATATATATATATTTGTATATATTTATTGGCAAATGTATTTTATAAAATGACAAAAAAGAAGAGTATTAGCACCTAGACTTCAAAAATATGCCATGAATCACAGTTATGACAGAGAAAAATTTCCAAATTTCCCACATATGAAATCTACAAAATTTTATCATGAATAGAATTTTATCATGAATAGAATGGAATTGTAATGAAATAAAACATAATGAGAAATGTGCTTGAAAGTAGAATGCAGATATTGTTCCACTTATGATGAGGTTACACCATACATTGAAAATATTCTAAACAGATCATAAGTTGAAAATATTGTAAGTGGAAAATTTATCAAGTACACTTAACCTACGGAATACCCTCGCTTACAGAACATACAGTATGCTCAGAACAGTGCAGAAGACTAATTTTCCCCTCATATACACATATTCACCACTCACAGGGATCCTGCAGCCACAGGTGAGAACTCAGGCTCACTCCCACTATCCAGAATCGCATGAGAATATAGTACCACATATCTATGTCCAGCCTAGGAAAAGATAAAAGTTCAAACTATAGTTTCTAATGAAAGCTATCACTTTTGCATAATCACAAAACTGAAAATCATATATGGAACAATTGTAAGTCAGGGACCATTACCATAGAGAATATAGAGAGAAAAGATCTTCAGAAGATGGGAATACACTAGGTTGGGGAGTTAGGAAGTTGTTAAGATTTGTTTCCTTAAGAAGTAAATCTTTTAAGAAAAAAATTCAAATCCAAAAGAAAAACAAGAGTAGCAACAACAGAACTTTCTAATTTTTGCAGATTTATTCAACCATATATTAATATTATTTTCATCTAGATAGAATTCAATTCATGCAACAGATACATGCAGCTATTTTTTAAATTTAACTTAGGTATTTGTGAGAGCATAGAATTTCTGCAGTAGAGTTGTCACCAACAATTTGTCTATTTTACACATTTGGAATTCCACATATTGCCTTTCTCAAAGAGGGTCACATTTGTGCAAATATGTCTTCATATAGTAGTGATGTGGTGAGTTTAAGAGTGTTTTAGTTACTTTTTTCATTGCTGAGACAAACTACCCGGCAAAGTTCAAGGAGGAAAGATTTATTGTAGCTCACAGTTTGTAGAGGTTTCAGTTCATAGTTGACTGGCTTCAAGGAAGGGTGGCATAGCAGATGGGGCACCACAGAAGAGAAACAGTACATGGCAGGCAGAAGGCAGCAAGCAGTGACACAGCAGAAGCAGAAGTAGCACCCTGTCTTCTTTCTATCCCTTTTATATTCCATCTGGGCTACCCATCCTTTGCGCAATTCCACCCACACTCAGGGAGGGACGCCCTTAATCCCAGCATTCTATTCTTAGTCCCAGCATCACACACCACAATCTAGCACCCTAGCCACCTTTGAAACTCCCCACCCTATGACCACATGAGATTTTGGAGGGATAGCTAGACACAAGCCATAACATTCTTCCCTTGGCCCACCAAAATTCATGCACATTCCTTTATCCAAAAGGCTTTTAGTCCATCTCGAAGAGTGACCAAAGTCCTAACAGTTTCAGCATTGCTGAAAAGTCCAAGTCCAAAGACTTCTCTGAGATTTAAGATAAACTGTTAGCTATGAGCCCCTGTACAAATGAAAAGAAAGTTAAACACTTCCAACATACAATGGCCCAAGATAAACATTATCATTCCAAAAGGTAGAAAAGAGGGGATACAAAGGAATGGGATCAAAGTAAGTCCAAAATCTAGTTGGGAAAACATTCACTCACGTATTTCCATGTCCAGCATCTGAGGCAATCTGTGGCAAAGTGTGAACTCCAAAGTGGGCGGGTCTGCCTCTACAGCATATCATGTGGTCTCAATTCTCAAGGCTTGTCTCTTGGACTGGCTTTGCTCACTCCTTGCAGCCTTCTTCAATCTTTGTTCCAGGTTTCTCCAACCATTTGGGGTTGCCACTGCACCTTTGGCTTCACATTCACAGCTTTGTACACTGCCTTCTCAGGAGCACACTGCCTGACTTCCCAAGCCTTCTTATAAAATCTGAGTGGAGGCCTGCCTGACCCCATAACTCTTGCATTCCACATACACCTAAACCAGCACCATACAGATGATATCAAGGTCTGTCACCAGCTGGAGCAGTGAAGAAGCTTCCTTCTCTCTTGGCTGTAGGGGTCAAGTGCTTGAATCACTGAGTACTGTGAACTCAATCCTGAGGAATAAATTTTCTAGGATGCCACCATTCTAGAACATGGTGTTCTGGCCTCTTTTCTCAAAGCAAAGTCTTTCACCTTTGCAATTTTGAGACTGCAAAGGCTGAACTCCTGCTAGTTCTTGTAATATCTTCAGGTCATAATTTCTATCATTTCATTCCTTCTCAGCAACCAAGTTCTCCTCTTCTACATCTTTTTAATCTGCAAATTTATCAGCACTTCCCTACTGGCCAAACTCAAAACATTTTAAATCATTCCACTGAGCACCTTGCTCTTTATTCTCAACATAGATCTGGCTAAATACCCCCAACAGTAGCCATGCTACTGCCTCAGCATTAGACTGCTTTGAAATTTCTTTTGCCAGATTAGTCTACTGCCTTTAATCTTCATCTCAGGCAAAGCCTCCAGACATGAGCAAAAGGCAGAGAGACTGTCTGCCAAGGCATAACACACATTGTCTGGAATTCAACAGCCAATGCAGTCCTTTCCAACAGAAACATCCTGAGCCTGACCTTTACCAGCCGCATTTCTATTAGCATTTTGATCTTCTAAAATCTGACCAGAATAACCTATCAAGTACAGCTTAAAGCATTTCAAGGCTGCTTCTTCAGCCAGTATCTCCAAACGTTTTCAAACTTTTCCTACAAGCTAGTTCCAGAGGTTCCTGAACCGTACAGTCAGGTATAGTTACAGCAACAACTCTGCTCTCAGTAATGAGACCTGTCTTAGTTACTTCTCTCACTGCTGAAACAAAATCCCCAATACCTAAAGTTAAAGGAGAAAAGGTTTTTTGCAGCTCACAGTTTGTAGAGGTTTCAGTTCATAGTTGACTGGCTTCAAGGAAGGGTGGCATAGCAGATGGGGTACCACAGAAGAGAAACAGTACATGACAGGCAGAAGGCAGCAAGCAGTGACACAGCAGAAGCAGAAGCAGCAGGCTGCCTTCGTCCTGTCCCTTTTATATTCCATCTGGGCTACCCATCCTTCGGGCAGTTCTACCCACACCCAGGGTGGGGCACCCTTAATCTCAGAATCCCAGCATCATACACCCTAATCTAGTTACATTCAAAGCTCACCATCTATGATCAAATGAGACTTTGGGGTGATATCAAGACACAAGCCATAACAGAAAGTGAAATCTGAACATGTTCAAGTGGAACTTGTCCATTTCCATATTTCACAACCACTTTGTATACCTGACACAGATGTAACACTTGCTCTTGTTCTTTTTTATCCTCATGTTTTGTTCAACTTCTTGAGATCTTTTCAGAGTCCCATGAACTAGAATGGAACCTCCCACAGAGACTTAAAACCTTTTTTAATTCTGTATTTTTCTTTAACCTATTGAGCACAGGAAAAGGGAAGAATAAAAGCACTCCAATTCTTAAAGGTATGCTAGCTACTAGAAATCATGGTAGTTGCATTGCATATGTTATCTAATTTAGCTCAGTCACATCTAATGACCTCAAAAGACAACATAATTATTAAACAATACAAACTATAAAATCTACTTGTTTGAATTATCCTGCTAGCTCATTATTTTCAGAAATTAACTTGTTAGCATTTTTAAATGCATCTTTGAGCTGGGCACTCTTATTTTTAATTTATGCAATTTACTATTTTCCTGAAGTTTCTAGGTGAGTAGGCACAGATCAAGTTACAAGGCTGACTAATCTCTGACTTTGGGGTCTCTCAAGTGGAATATTCAGTCTCAACTCCATGTTCTCCCCACATCCTTCCCCTCCTGTTAATATTTATGGCTACTCAAGTTCTCTGTCTCCCAGACCAGCTGAGGTGCACACTGCATTTCTTCTCTATGCTTCCTGATAACATGTGTTTGATCAATGCAATGCAATCTCAGTTTTCTCTGCTCACTCTCTAAGGTTAAGGGTTGTACATAAGAAGTTAGGCAGACTGCTTTCCTCAACCGGAATGGAAATGGTCTATTGCATTTCCATGTAGGTTATACTTGTTTTTTCACAAGAGAAAAGGAGGGTCTTAGACTGACAAACTAAAGAAAGAAATTCAAATTGAAGCCAAAGATCATAAATTTAATTTTTTTTCAGCTTTTATTTTTCTTAGTATATGTTTGCAGTACATAACAATTACATTCCCCACAGGAAGTTGGTACATATGCATAACGCATCTTAATTCTTTTTTGTATTCCCTTTCTCTACCCTCTCTCCTCCCCTATTTCTCTTTTGTAAAAAATTATATCTCTTTTCATATTTTGTTCTTTACTCATGTTTTGAGTTTCTTATATAAGAAAAACCATGTGATATTTAAGCTTGTGTGTCTGATTTATTTCACTTAGAATTGTGGCTTCAATATACATCCACTTTCCCACAAATGATTCAAGTTTACCCTTCTTTATGGGAAAGTAGCATTCCACTATGTAAAATATGCCACTTATTTTAGCCATTTGTCTTGTTGATGGACATATAGGTCACTTCCAAGATTTAGCTATTATGAATTGTCACTATAAACATGGGTATGCATGTATCATACCCATGTATGATGTCTTTAACTCTTTCAGGAAGATACCTAAAAGGGAATAGCTGAGTTGAATGCGATTTCTAGTTTTTGAAGCAGCTTCTTATCCTCCTTGATTCTAGATTCCCCAAATTCCCTGCAGGGAGGAAGTCAAATTCAGAGGGTTTGAAAATCAAAGTTGCAAGAGGGATCAGGCAGGGGCTAGGGTGGCCAAACCTAGGGAAGCAGGAGAAGAGAATCCTACACAGTCTGGGAAACACATGTCATAAAAAAATCTATAGCAGAAGCCAAGCTGTGCTTGGGGAAGCATGCAACAGTCATTGCTCTCTGTATAAAAAAGAACACTGTCATGAAAAAGGATCATGAAAAGATTCAGGAAGCATTGGAGTGAGCTGACCACTGAAGGCAAAGCTGGCACGGACACTAAAGCATGAAAGCTGGATGAGAGAGATGCAAACGGACACAGGAGAGGGAAGGTTTAACCTATTGAATTCAGGGAAAGGGAAAAATAAAACACTTCATTTCTCAAGGACCTGCTAGCTACGAAAAATCATGCTAGGGATGATTCAGTGGGATAAAAGTCAAGACTTCCTTCATATTGTACTAAGAAATACAGTAATACCTCAGTTCACAAACACTTCTGTTTGTGAACAAAATTGTGCTTCAGTTCGCGAAGTCTACATTAGGTAATGAACATGACCTTGGCCATTTTCCCCAGATACATGGAATGAATTAAGTTCATGAACTGAAGCAGCACTGTACTGAAGGGTTAAAAAACAAATACAATCTGAAGAATTTGAGCATGAGAGATGGGGAGAAACAGAGAAACGAGGGCATTAGTGAGCTGTTGTGGTGGGGCAGGAAAAAATTGGCTTAATTGTAGACATCAGCAGTTTGAGGTGACAACAGGGGACCCAAGTGAAACTCTCATATAGATTTGTAACTTTCATTGTCCCTAAACAAAGTCATGACTAGGGCTAGGGGCACTATTTTGCAAGAAAAGGCTCAGCTCAAAGCTTTTAGCCAAACTCGTTTGTTCATTCATTCATTCATTCATTATCGCAACATTAACAGAAAGTTAAACATATATTTTTCATGAGAAAAAAATTGTTTTTCTCCTTTTTGTTACTGTACCCTGTCTCAAAATAAAAAGGTGCTAGGGATGTAGTTCAGTGCAAAGGCCCAGGGTTCAATCTCCAGTACCTTAAAAATATCCCAGTCATTAGAAAATGGTTGAAATCATTCATTACTCGGAAACTCGTACTGTAAAGCTTTGATTCGTTAAAAGAACTATTACTTCAAAGAAGAGATTATTTCTTAAAAACTCCAGATTGGAAATTGATGCATTTTTTCATCATGCATCCATTAATCAGTTTTTCTTAATGTTTAATGGGAGCAAAGTCATCAAATTGAAGAAACCTTATGTCATTTGTCTGCTTTCTCTCCAAAGCCTTGAGAACACCTGATGATAATTTCTATCAAACCAATCATTTACTGAACACATAATCATGAATAATTTAGTAGAGCAATAGATCTATTACTTAATATAGTGCTAACCTTTTATAATGCTTGTACCTGGGGAGAGAACTAATATCAGCGTCACAGAATAACTTATATCAGTCCTTGGGTTTTGGAGGTAACATTGTGACTCATGGAATACTTAAACACATGCAATTATAAACCACATTATGGGAAAATAGTTAACCTTTGTGTAGCATTTAAGAGTTTACAAAGTACTTTCTCAGACATTATCTCATCTGATGCTCATATCAACCCTGTGAGAGAAGTTTTATTTTGTAGGTGAGAACAAGATTCAGAGAGGCTGAGTGATTTGTCTAAAGTTGCCTAGTTATTAGGTGGTGGAGCTCAGATTCCCCCATGCCAAAAGTCTGTGCTGCCTTCAGCACCTAGATGTCCAGGGCATGATAAAAACAGATGATAACAGGCTTTTGAAAGCCAGTTCTGGCCTCATTCATAGCTCCAACAGGCCATAATCCTGCTTCCCTTACTTTGCTGACCATCTCTGTCTGGTAAACAAGGGTTCTCATGACAGCCCCTGCTAAAGGAGTATCATAAGCTACCATTTTAAAGAAAAATGCTTGTTTTCTGATGAACTAAATGACATGTGATCTTTTCTTGCATACCCTTCATCGTGTAGCAAAAGAAGTCACGCATCTAGGAGTAACAAGTGCAATATTCTTGTTTAAATGATTCCTGCCACATGACAGCCCACGTAAACAGTACACAGAATTCCATGCAATCAAGAATTACTCTTTATTTTAAATTCTTAAAGGAGACCTTGCCTTGATTTAAGTTAATTTTATGAAAGTTTGTTTTGCTTGATTTAAGAAACTCTTTGGAATGTTCTTTATTAGTGCTCTCACTTTCTGATGCTCTCTCTCTTCTTCTCACTGACTACCTATAATAGATACAAGCAACATTCTTCTCTTCACAGTTCTCCATTGTGCTTAAACATCTCCCCTTTGTTTTAAAGGCTATCATCTTACATTAAACACAAGTAACTAAAAATGTCATTAAATAAAACTGGCATTTTTATGGCAAAAGTAAATTCAATCCAACTTAGAAATCCAGTCTTCACTAGCTAAATAAATCATTTTGTTACAATAATCTTTACTTTTATATCAATTATTAGTATTATTAGTTGAGTGCTTTACTCATAAATAACAGAATTCCAAGGGCCATGCACAACTGCTTTTAGACAAAGATCCTTCAAAGGTGTTAGTGACTTGAAATAAAAGGAGATATGCTTTATAATTGTACTTATTTAGGTAACTGGTTGTGCCTTTCCTTCAAACCAGTGAAAGCAAACAGGAGCACAGAATGCTTTTCCACTAGATAAAACATTTACCCTTATATGATCAGTCTGGAGTTTCTCCACTCCTTCTACTTTCTCATATTAGTTGAGGATAACTTCCCAAAATACCTGATGTTAAGAGAACTCTAATGAATTGAAATTTTAATCATTTGAATTCATTCTCAAAAGATGTGAGGGGTCTGATAATCAAAATCACATCATTTAGAATAATTTGCATCCAGCATCCCAAATTTAATTTATTAAGACATTCAGCTATAATCAAAGAACTTGAGCAATTTAGTTCAAAGACTCAAACTTAGCAAATTTGTGTCATGTGTAATGTGAAGGGGATTCAAGCCACATTACCAAGATGGACCTTGTAGGGTAAATGACTGTTCTGACACGCCTACAATGGCAAAACTTCCTAGGATGGAGGTTTCTAGTGCTAAAAATAGAACTTTCCCAGACTTCAAGTTGGACACTCTAGACCCAGTTTGAGGGAAAACCTTTAACTAAACTGGAGCAGGCATGAAGGATAAATTGACCCTGAGTCAGCTAGACAAGAGCCATTGATTTTAGAAGACCTACCCTATAATAGGACAGGCTGAATTCACAGTTGGGGTACAGATCACCATAAAACAGAGTAAGGAGAAATAGCAAACTAAAATATGCATGCTGTGGGCTAGATCTAGAAATTTGTCTCAAAGGCTCATATCTTCAGAGGTAGGGTTTTTGAAAGAAGATTAGATCTTGGGGACTAATCAATGAATCAATCCATTGATGCATTCATAGCTGAAAGTGCTATTAGGAAGTGGGGCACAATTGGAGGCAATATGTCACTGTGGGGCATGCATTTGTATAATAAATCTTTCTTTTAATTCTGGATCTTTCTCTTTCTCCCTGGTTCATGGTTGCTGTGAAGTGACAGCTTTCTGCTACCATGCTCTTCTACCATGATGTTTCTGCCTCAGAGCCAGCCAGCCATTGACTGAAACCTCCAAAACTGTTAGTTAAAATAAACCTCTTCTTCTTTAAATTGTGAATACCAAGTGTTTTGTCCCATTTTTGGAAAGATCACTAACACCATACAGAATACCTCTTCCTCCTGGCCTCACTTCAGTTGGTACTCTTTGATTAGCTGATCAGTCAGCTGTTGTTTTTGCTCAAGTCAGGGTGCATCATTTTGTACTTTGGTATAAAGTGAGTGGAACAGACATCCCACTTCACACTGATATAGAGAGATAAGGAGGCCACTGGAATTATAGGGCTTCCCTGTTTTGTGAGGGAAAAGTCTTTATGTGCTATTAAAAACATGATATATGTGGTATTCAGTTGGAGTTTCATTTACACTGAAGTACTTTTCTTTGAAAGACAACCAAAGATCCTTTCCACTCTTTTCAGAGGCAGCCAGTGCACGTGCTGTATCTATTATTTCTTATTCTGCTTAGGAAATTATTTTTATGATGAGTCCCATGAGTGTGACCTGCTGTTAGAGTGGTGGTTGTACAGTTGTGGCCAGCAGATGAGAGAAACTCAGCAGAAGGTAGAACTCTCAAGATTTACTTCTTCCCACCAGAAGCTTCCTCTCTCAGAACTAGGATCAGTGATATTCTAGTCACTGGCTTATTTTAGAAATGGGAATGGCATTGTTTTACAAGTGGAGCAATAGTATGGATTCATGACTAGAGCATTCATTTATTCTATTGTTAAATACATGATCTTAGCCAGTTCTGTAACCTCTCAGAGACAAACTATCTTCCTGTGGAAAACTAGCAGTGAAACAATGTCCAGGAATCTTTGTGAGAATCACATTAGATGCAAAATGTAGAATACCTTGTCTGACACTAGTAGTTGTCTGAAAAATGTTAAATCTTCCCCTTTCTTTATTCTCTGACAATACCTAGTCTTCAAGTGAACAAATAGCTCCCAGTCAAATTTGAGAAAATGTTCATTATTGCCATTATTATCAATCTCAGTAACAGCATGATTAGAGCTAATTTAGTTCATTTTCTTTCTCTCTTACATTTATCTTGCCCTACAATATCTAAATGCCTTTTGAAAATATTTCTCAGAATAAACTGGTATCTAGTAGAGTTTGATATTTATACTTGAAAACTTCTAAAATACATTTGGACAATCAATTCACTTACCTCTTTTTGTGTATGTATACCTACAAATAAGCTTGTTTCTGGACAAGGAACACTATAAACAGTAAATCCCATTTAGGACCTCAATATCTTTGACTATCTTTTAAGTGAAATCATGATAACCAGTAGAAGGGTGAATCCCATACTTAAACACCCTTGAAGTTTATTTTTACTTATATCACAAATACAGTCATTAAACAGAAGATCACAAAAACTCATCTCCATTTTTGAATGATACTAAACATTACAAAAATTAGTTCTTTCCAAAATAATTCATAAGTTAATATAGCCTTGTCAATGTAAAGCTCTTTCAAGTCACTATAAACCAGCATTCACCATAGATGCTTGCTGAAAAACAGTGAGCTATCAAAGGGATTTTGTCTATTTTGATTTTTATTACTGGTGAAAATTAAGAAGCATTGCCATATGCTAAGAATTGTTCCAATCATACAGTATATATATTAGATAAACTGGTTTAACTCTCGTAATACTTATATGCTACAGTGAATATGATTATCCCCATTTAACTGATGATGCAACTAAGAATTAGAAATAGCAGAAGGTTCCTGAACTGGTGAAAACAGAGACAAACTTGAACCTGTGTCTTTCTGACTTCAAAGATCATACTCTGTGGCCATTAAACTAAGTGTGAGAAAAAAAGGGAATTGGTCTTCTTTTTGATAATATTACAATTCTATCCAAGAAAATATTTAAATGGTTAATTTCACCTTACATTTATAGCAGTGTTAAATGATGTACCAAAATATTTATCTTCCAAATTGTCCTGCAGTTCCACATACCAGTAGTCACAGATTATATTTTCTGAGTCTCAGGCTTGGATCGCACTTACTCTACAGAAATTCTTTTTCCAAAATAACTGATTAGACTTCATTTGAGTAGTTTAAGCAAACCCTCTTTAATGTTCTCTTCATCCTGGCTGGAAGGTGGAGGGGACTAAAAAGCTCTGAGTTTCATTCACTTCAAAAGTGAAATCTCAAAAGAGTTGGAAAAAAATGTTCTAGTTTTTCAACTTGACTTTCAAAGATTTTTAATGGTTAATTGATATCCTAGAGTATTCAGCAGTATCCTTTAATGAGTTTAAGACTGGACTTCTTTCTACAGACTTTGTTTTCAGATCATGATTTAAGGGCACTTCCTCCTACCTTCCCTTGGCATTGATGTCATTAGGCTCAAAGTGAAGCATGAAGGTGAACAGATATCAATTTACAACCATATAGAGCTATGTTCTCTGTCTCACCCACAACAAGCCTCCATTCTTAGCTCCTGACAGGGCCTTCATTAGTTGGATCAGATAAAAAGTTAGGTGGAAATAACACTGCCTGGTAACACGGTTAGCTTCCCCATTCCTCTTTCTACTTCTGGAGGTTAGTTCAGAGATAACAGGAAACATCGTAACTCAAAAGAGGTTGTCTGTGAATATAAATCAAATCAATAGTTTAAAATTATGGTGACAGAGTTGAGGCTCATGGTTGACCTTTTTCTATACTTTTCTGGGCAGAAATAAATCAAAGTGGACTCCTCTTTATCCAAGATATTTTAAATTGAATGTCAGACCCCCAACTGAAATTAAATAAGTTAAGGTCAAAAATGTTTGTCTTTCAGAATTTTTGCATTCCATTCCCAATTCCCTAACCTTACCATGTGGATTGCAACTGACACTACTGATAACCACTTCCGGAACTCGTCAGTTTCTCTCTGTTCCCTTAATAGCTCAGTCTTTGCTCCAGCTGCCTCTGGGGCTGCCATTCTGCCCACTAAGATATATGACATGCGTGCTCTCTTTCCAGAGCTTCCACCTACTTTCCACCACTGTAATATAGCATGCCTCCTTGGCCATTGTCCACCTGTTCAACAGCTGGTTCACTTAAGCTTTACCTAGCATAATCCATGTCTACCCTACCATCCCTCTAGTTTCAGTGTGATAAACATTTCCATTTCTTTATTTCTGCTACACTTGCATTTGAGGTCTAGAATATCCTTTCCTGGTTAGCAAGATCTTCATTCACATTTTCTGGAGCCACTTCCTTCACAGCCCCCAGGTGTCTTTGTGTACTCACACAAAGCCCCTTTCATAAGGCACTTTGAGAGTATGAGCATATTTTCAAAAAGTTCCCATTATTGATAGAAATAAGGACAATCCAGGGAGCCTGGCATTTAAGGCTTCCACAGCTTTACTGTATAAATGGATTTTTTCCTGACCACTCCAGGTTATATTGATCTCCTTTTCTCAGGAACTTTGCAGCATTATATCTGAATCAGTCATTCTCACACTAAATTACATGCTTCCTTATACTATTACAAAAGGGTTTTACATGTGTTTCTTGCTTGTTCTATCAACACGTGCATGCCAAATCCTAACATACTAGATTTTGTGTCATCTGCTTTCAGCAACAGACAAATTATAAGGACCTTAAAAAGTGATTATTATTATTATTATAGAAAGAATGAATGCATGAATGAGCATAATGCTATCTCAAAATATAAGTAACTTCAAGAAATGTTGAGAGAGAGTGCAACTGAGAAAGAGAACACTCTTAAGTGTTTTTCCTAGCCCACCTGACAAATCCTAAATTTCATTTTTAGGCAGTTTTAAAGGAGAACAGAGTAAGGTCAGTTATTGTTCTAATTCCCTTCTTTCATCTGGCAAAGGACCAGGAGAGGTGAAGGTAGTACACCAATTGTTTGCAAATAAGACATTCTCCTTTCCTTTTTCTGTTTTCCTGCTTCAAAAAGTAGTGTTCAACAGAGATAACTCCTAGAGGAAGGCAGGGAAGGTGAAGAGGGAATAAGAAGGAGGGAGTCAGTCATTCATCACTGGCACAGCTGGAGGACAGCAGCCATCCTCTGCCCAGAAGGCAGCAACAAACATCACTCCATTCCAGACCACTGAGCAGACCTTTACACGGGCTAAAACTTCTAGGGACTGGAGGGACCTATTAGAGAAAAATTGCTTAACAGCTGAAGAGGGGCAGCCACACAAAAAGGCTCAAGGATGGAAGCCTAAATGCCTCTGGGGCAGTCTGACCATATAAACAGGAAGAGCAGAGAAATGAACCATAACCATGAAGGAGGCAGACGAGCTGAATAGTGAAACCCAAAATATGGTTGTTCAGGATGTTTGTGATAGGTATAGGTTTTGAGAAGATGAGCATTTTCAGGGAGGTCGGGAGTTGTTAGCTCAGAAGCTTCCATTTACTCTTGCAGAAGAGTGAATGTATGCCTCAAGCACTTTATTTTGCTTGATTCCATGGAATAGATGGCTTGGTTTTCCTACAGTCTATGAAAGGAAAACTGACACAATAAGGATTTGTTTTAGCAGAGACAGCGTGAGAGCATTTTGAGATTTTATAAGACACTCAAGTCCTCAGGAATATGGGCCAGGCGGTGGGAGGAGGGTAGACAACCACCAAATTAGGATCATGAGGAAAGACCCAGACCCAAAGAAACATCAGAAGTGGAACTAATCTTTGCTACGGTGTTTTTTTTTTTTCTGCATGTGATAAGAATGTACTCGTTAAGCAGAAGGTCCTACCCAGCATGAGTCACTGACTTAATAATTTGAAGTTTCTGTAAGGAAATTTTTGTCCTTGAAAAGAAAATTCTTCTACAGACAAGACTGTAATGTTAATAAAAGCTTAGGTGAGCAAAGTAGTGTGCTTTATTTTAACTCATGCTTTCAGCATTGGATAAGTTTTAGTAATGCTGTAATGTTTCATATACAAATTGCTGTAATGTGTTTGGTTTAATAAGACTTGGAAATGGAAATAGCTGCTACTGATAAGCCCAGATGGCAATACAATAGTGAGCTGAATTAATCTGATATTCCAAACAATATTGGACTTTTTAAATAATGGAACGTAGCAATAAAATAATATTCAGATTAATTATAATCTACAGTGTGGGCGCCATTAGTGAGGTGTAAGAAGGCTTTTGGGACTTCAATGTAAAGCTCAGTCTTTTTGCCACTGATGAAAATTTTATTTCACAGTCTATTTTTTATATTTTCAATTTCATTCACAGATCACATCTGAGCGTGAAATTTTGCAATACAGGCAAAGAATGAGGACAGCAGAGGGTCATAGATGTGTGTATTGAAACAGAATGAGGCAGGTTGTTGCTCTTTCTTTGAGGACAGAGCTTCTGAATGTCCCCATTTGCCCTATTCTGGGTGATGAGTCTCAGCTTTGTATAACCAGCAACACAATTTTGTTAGACACCTGGGAACAGACTCACACTACTCAATGATCACAATACTTCACTATCATTTGAAATAAGAAGATGGCTTTGAGTCATGCCTCTAGAAATATCAGAAAGCATCCTTCCTCATTATATAAGTCTCCTTGCCCACAGGACCATAAGATGCCATTCACTCTACCGACTTCCTCTCCTAACGGTGCTGTGCATTAACCTCCTTCTAAATCTAGCCCTCTACCTTTAAATGCTACACCAGTCCCATCTCCTGCTGGCACATCCTTCCTGTGGATATGTGGCCCTTCATCTCTGTCATGGTTCTAAACCCATTGGTCAAGCTCTGTCTAGGGTTACACCTGATACCTTGATCAGAGTTTTGGAAATTAAGACGATCTCTCTTCAGCTACTTCTCAGCATCCCATTTGCAAGCAGTGTCCTGGGGAGGCTCCTCCACCCAAAGGCCAGTGCCATCCTTTATGTATCCTTAAAATTCAGTTCAGTCTCAGCTTCACAGACTGCCACACTTGGTGTAGGACTCCCTCTCATTTTATAAGACTTACTTTATTACCCCAAAGACTTCTGGAAGAAGAAACACTGCCCACGATCAAGTTTTCAGGAAAGACCTTGATGGTAGAAGGGGAGATGAGATGTTGGTGGCCAGTTTCACTAGGTCAGACTCTAAACTCAATCTTAAGTAATGGAAGTTGCCCAGAAAATCATGGATAACAAGTAGTATTTTTCACAGTAAAATGTAGCATTCGTTAGAGCTTAGCCTTAAGTTCTTCATAATTAGACGTTTCCCCAAATGACTTAGCCAATGCAAAAAATGTGGTTGCACTGATGGTTTACTAAAAATGAAATGATAATTGATCAAAATGAAATTAGTAGAAATATAGTAATTCTGTCAGTAAAGCACTTACTTGATAAATGCACTACTAAATTGTTTCACTTAGGATTTTAAAATATTTTAGGGGACGGTTGTATACAGGAGTCAGGAGAAATGTAACAATAGAGAAATCAGAAGTAAACAATGGAGCCGGGCGTGGGGGCACACGCCTTTAATCCCAGCACTCGGGAGGCTGAGGTAGGAGGAGCGTTGTGAGTTTGAGGCCGGCCTGGGCTACAACGCGAGCGCAAGGCCGGCCTGAGCTACACAGTGCGACCCTGCCTCAAAAAAACCAGGGCTGGGAGTTTGGCTCAGTGGCTTAAGCTCCTGCCCTGGCAGGCGTGAGGTTGTGAGTTCAATCCCCAGTACTGCAAAAAAAAAAAAAAAAAAAAAAAAAAAAAAAAAAAAAGAAGTAAACAATGGCATTTGTCTTATTATCCATGAGATAAAGCTAAATGCTTAGGTTTTGAGTGGGACAATGTGGAGTGAATAGCAATGATCTCTGATGAATTCATTGATTCTAATTTCAGATAATAGCCTAGTCCTCTTTTTGTAGTTGTCAAGGAGACTCTTCCTATTACAGGGGAAGATGGGGTGGCGGGGTGGGGAGAGGACACACAAGCAGCCAACACAAATCACCTAGTTGGGTCAGTGCACACTATGCTGAAAGAAGGAAGGCAAAGCACTACACTCACCATTCCTGCCTCCTAAGCTCCCACTGGAGTTCAAACTGAAAAGAACAGTGTATCTTTATTCATCTTTGTACAACCCAATAGCATCCGGTAGAAGAGTTCACACAGAGAAAGCACTAAGATGTTTGTTGAATTGAATTGTATGGTAGCATACACATACTTTAAAAGTATTACAAAACTGAATGGTTAGTCTAGTCAAAAACACTGTATAAGAGACAGAAGCTTGAAAAAATGTGGTTGATAGAGAGCCAGTTTGGCTAATAGTTTGAGTGTCTGACAGCTGCATCTGAAGAAGAAATCAGTAAACAACTTGCCATAGTATGGTAAAAGATTCATTAAGCCGGTCCTGAATTTCAAACATGGATGGACCAGTTGAATAAAAGAAAAACAATAAAAGGTGGCAAATAGACATTTCACGCTTTAATATACAGCAGGAACAAAAGCCCTATAATTCTCTTCTTTTTTCAGATTCATCTAGAGTCCTCAAATAGAACCAGGGTTCTAGAAAAGGTCAGTTTTTTGAGTTACCATTTTCAACAATGAAAAGTTGCCAACAGGGTAAGGTTTTGAACCTAGATAAGCAAAGAACAGAGAGATTTCACAGGTTAAGATGAGATCAAAAGTTTCTGGGACAATCCACCAGCACATTCAGTGCCTGCAGTGGAAGCTGCTTGCTTTTCTGTGTTCTGTTCCTGCTTCTGAGACAGATCACCAATGTCCTTTAAGGAGCCCCTAAGAGCAAGATCTAGCAGGTGTCCCCCAGTGATACTGTAACTGACTGAAGCCTCAGGCTGCAAGAGGACACTGTTCCATGCTTGACCACTGTAGTCTCCAGGTACCCTGATGGATTCCTCCCAATTGTTCTGATTTCCAGAGCAGGTTCCAGGTATGCGGTTATCTATGGTTCTAATTCATTTTCTAACCTATACAGTAGTTTGAGTTATAGATTAGCTACTAGAATGAATGTGTTTGACACCATATGGAGAAGTCAAACCTCTTCAAAGTCCCACCAAAAGATAAAGTCAACTACACAAATCCACTTCGTATACAAAAAAGGTAAGTTGTGGAGGAATTTACATTAAAACAATGCAAACCACTTCAAACTGGCCAGAAGACATACCTGCTCTTTAAGAATACCATCTTCTAGACACTTTTTATTGGCCAGATAACCCCCTTGGAAACCCAACTTTTCTGTCCTTTTTTTTTTAAGCATTCACACTGTTTAATGAAGTTATTAAAAAGTAGGAAAGCAGATCTTTTTCTTTTTGAAGAGCCACCTGGGGACAGTGATGGTTGGTTGCAGATCTCTTCCCATGGCACGTCCAGTGCAGTCTCAGGGATGTGCCTTGGCTTGCACAGAGCAGACCAGGCTGCAGACAGAAAACTGGTGTTCCCTGAACAACTTCCCAGTGGCACCTGGGCACCCAAAGGTCCAGCATCGAGAGCACCCCACATGGGATCCTTCACTTCTCCCCTACAGCCACAGAATCCTTAAAGACCTCAGCATCCTCTGCTTAAAGGACCCAGATAAGTGCTTCCGAGGAACTTTCTCAGGCTGGGTAGAGTGCCTGTCTTGAGTATTTGCATCCCATAAAAGGGGAGTCAAGGCAAAGTTTTTCCAGATTCTCCCTGAAACTCAGCCTGACCACAAGGAGAACCTCAGAGTTCCCTTGACACGCTCACAGTTGCCTGGGACCTCTGTGAAGATGCCCACGTTCGTGTTCTAGGTTGTCCAGTTCACCTCATCCATTCACCTTCTATTCCTCCCTGAATTTCATTCTCCTTCTCCTATTCCTCCATACCATTGGGATTCTGTATTCTTTTCATTTTACTATTTAGAAAGTGCCTCTCAACTGGAAAGGGTAACCCAGGGGAATATTTAACAATATTACCAGACATTTTTGGTTGTCATAGATGAAGGAGTGTTGGCTATTATTCAGCAGGTTGAGACCAAGAATGCTGTTAAATATCCTAAATATGTAGATAGACTCCATAATAATGAAGTATCAGGCCCCAATGTCACAGAGATGAGAAGGCTGAAGGTTGAGAAACCTGATCTAGAGCAATTTACCTGTAGCCAGCTCTATTCCCAAAAGAGTCTTCAGCTTTTCCAAATACCTTCTGCCCTTCTTGGAATGTTGCTATGTTTTGAAACAGCATTCTCATACTTCAGTTGTACTAACAAGATCCAGATTGATGTTGTCTTCCCTCACAGCAATCCATGATCCCTCATTTCCTCTGTTCTGCCTGCGCTTTCACTGCATTTTGACACACCACCACCATTCTGTCATTCATCTACCTAGTTAGACCATAGTTGCTTAGCAGCATAGATCATTCCCTTTTATGTGTCCTGGCACAGTCCCTGGCATAGAACTGGCATTTAATAATGCTGGTGGAATTGAACTGAATGATTATAGAACAGCTTCTCCAATCTTAGTATCAAGGCTGGCAGAAAAGTGGAGATTATCTTGGCAGCTGAAGGCAACCATAAAACTCCTGTTAGACAAGGAAGCTATACATTGTGATGGGAATGACTATACGATATGGCCTTGATAGAAAAAATAACACATTGGTCCTTTCAATGAAGAGACCCAAAGATGATTGAATACAGCTCTCAGAGGTTCCCATTGTCAACAGAGAATCTCAGCAGGAGGAGAGCATTGCCTTTCCAATTTTGAGCCAAGGCATCATAGCTTCCAATTTGCATTGCAATCAGGACTATTTTAAAAGAAGAGGTGTAACAGCCTATCTAAATATTGCTAAATCACATATAAATGGCCATTTTTCTTGACTGAGTAATGATAAGTGGTACAATTATTTTAGAACTGGTAGTAATTTTCCAAAGCTTTGTGATCAGTTCATGAAGTAATGGAATATCAAATGGTAACTTTGGGATAAACAAGCAGTTAATAAAAAAAAAGGGAAAAAAAAGATGGCCATGCATAAGGAAAAGGATGTCTAAAAGAAATAGGAAATTCCATTATAACATTTATAATTCACCATTGTGATCTCATCTTTCAGTTATTGTTACATTGAGCCATCTAACTATGAGACACATAAGCACAGTTGAAATAGTAGGTACTGTATATTAAAATATCAAATATGAGGTATATGAATATATGAAAGTCAATGGCAGTCAGAGTTTGATGCTTTTTAAAAATACATACTCCACTGTTTTAAGGAAAGATAAAATAAAACAAAACAAAAATAGTGGAGAGAAATTTGGCAGAAACTGTATGGGTTTTGCATAACTTTTTTGACTTTTTCCCTGACAAAGTTCATGCCCAATGATTACACATTCTCTTGCTTCAGCCTCAGATAACTCCCTTGAAGCAGATACTACCTACTGTAGACTCAAAAGCTAGTTCCCCTTCCTTCTTGTAAGTGGACTTTCCAATGCTAGTGTCCATTTGCTTCAGGATATACTGCTCCCTCATGAATCATGCTGGCAAATAATGGTTTATTCCAACCTAGTGCAGTTATCTCTCAGTGTGCATGTGGGACTACTCCCATGGATATGAGAATAAAAAGTACTTAATGTAAAATGGTATGGTATTTTTATATAACTTGCATGCATTCTACCACCTCCATTTACTTGAAACTATCTCTAGATTATTTATGATACATAAAACAATGAAAATGCCATATAAATTACGTTGTTTAGGAAATGATGACAAGGAAAAAAGTCTGCATATTGAGCATATATGTAAATTTTAACGTATTTCTGAGCCCTTGTTTTTGAACCCACAGATGTAAAAACCAGATATGAGAGTCATTTATATTTTTCAGTCAAACAGCATCCCCAATGGAGCATTTGCAGATAATGTTTTCTTTAAGCATTCCCCAAATTTTCTCATCACACCTGTGAAACTTTATACTACAGCTATCACTGCACTTTAAAGACCACAAAGCATTGTAATATCAAAGGAGTTTTTGTCCTGCTGGAAGGTAAAATAATGACCCTATAAAGATGAAGAATTTCTGGAACCTGTGAATATAGTAGATTATTTGACAAAGAGGAATTAAGATTGCAAATTAAAATTCAGATTGTTCATCAGCTGCATTAGAGATAGAGATATTGTCCTGATGTACTCAATGTAACCAGAATAACTTTCAATGAGGAAGAAGGAGGCAGGAGGGTCAGAAACCAAAACAGTCCATGATGAGAAGAGATTCAACTAGTCATTGCTGACATTCATGGTGGAAGGGAACCACCAGCCAAGCAATGTAGGCAGCTTGGAGAAGGTGAAAAATGTAGGGAAATGAGTTCAGAAAGGAAAAGAGCTCTGCTAAATGATTAATACACCTTAATGATAGCTCAGGAAGACCCATTTTGGGCTTCCAACATTCAGAACTGTAACATAATAAATTTGTGTTCTTCTAAGACACTGAGTTGGTAGTAATCTGTAATAGCAGCACAGGAATTAATAGATCTCTCATCACCAAGAGCCAATTTCTGCCCCCCATTATTATGACTGTGCCACTATAGACAAGGGATACCTCATTCAGTCATTGTACATATCAGTTAGAGTTCAGTAGAGTAACAGATTTAATATGAAAAATTATATATACAATTTACAAGGTAGGCTTACAATGGCCACCTGTAGAGTAAGATGTGAAAGAGAAATGGTCTATCTGCACACTGGAGAACCAAACGATGCCAACAAAAGCAGAAGACCTGGAGCTCACTACAGAGTCCAGTTGGAGTCTGCATCAGGAAGATGAAGGGTCTCTGTTAGAAGGCTGATGAGTCTGAGCTGGAAGCCTGGAGATGGACATCCAAAGGAGATGGTGAAGACTAGAGCATCTGTGAAGAAGCAGAAGTGAGACTTCCTTCTTCTTTGCTTTTTTTATTTCATTCTGGCTACAAGTCTACTGGTTGATACCACCCACACCCAGAGTGGGACTCATCTCTTCATAAGTCTATCACTCATCCACACCCAGGACAGCTGGGCATTTCTTACTCAAGCTGACACAATAGTTAACTATCACATTGTAATTCTATCCCCTTTCTCAAATAGATTCAGAAACTGGTGGGCCAAATTCTAACTAGGAATGTGAGATAAATGTTTTCTGAAAGTTTCTGTAATATATTTTTGCTCTTAAACTAAAAATGATGCAGAGATTTATGAAGAGTAATTTCTCTTGTTTCTTTATAGATAGTGTTACCTACATCTGATTCCTAGACCTGCTGCAGTGCAACCACTAGGGCAGACAGATGAAGAGAAAGCCCACATGCCAAGGGCAGCAGAGCAGGAAAGTGGAAAAATGCTGCTGGAATTATGCACTTAGGCAAGGGCTTATGCACTTCTTCTGTTACAGTAAGTAGGTGGCTCTATGGCTTGCCATCAAAAGTAACCTTTCTTTCCTTTACCAAAAATGGACTTATTCTATAAACAAAAATACTCCACACTAGGTAAACAAAAATACTTGGAGTAAAAAAATGATTTCAGTCTGAGAGACTGTAAGAATGAGATTCTAATTAAAGATAGTTAGCTGGCAATTAAAAATTCCCAAAATAATCCAGGGATTTAGCTCAGTGGCTTAAGTGCCTGCCTGGCAGGCGTGAGGTTGTGAGTTCAATTTCTGGTACCCCCCAAAAAAATCCCCAGAATAACACTAAAGATCCATTTTGCATTGATGTTTGTCCCCAGAACTAACCTATTCTTTCCTACATAAGCATCCCACCACCACTCAGGCCCTACTCTGAATTCCATGTCCTGTATGGTCACAGAACAATTTGCATTGTAAACACCTGTCTCACCTTTTCAATCCCTGTGCAACTGAGCAGGATGATCCCCAGGGCCCCTTTATCTGGCTAACATGTTTCCACTCCTCGAAATCAACTCAGGCTTTGACTTCAAGAAACCAAGCCTGGCTCCCTCTTCTCCAGAGAATGAAACATTAATCATCCCACTTTCTGTGTTTCCACAGAAACTTTCACACACCTTCATCTGGCACTTTTCAAACTGGTAGACCTGCTAGAGTTGTATGAGTCAACATCTGTCTCTCTCTCTCTAAACTGGACTTCATAGGTGGAAACTTCACAGGTAACCCCCATACCTGGCTCAGAAGGAGAGGAAGGAGGAAGGAGAGAGGGAGGGGTGATTAATATGAATGAGAAACCAGGAGTCTGGAGCTTAGATGAGACATCAAGACTGAAGATAACCATTTGGAAGGTGCTCTGCATACAGATGAGAGTAGAAACTAAAAGCCTGGAGGAGACTGCCAAGCAGGGTTCCTTCAGAAACTTGTACCATTAGGAGTGGGAGGAACAAAGGTACCAAAAGGGAACACAGGAGAAGGAATCCTGCCTGATGCTAAAGGAGACATTTTCCCAAAGGTATTGACAGTGCAGGAGAATAGGACGCAGAGGGGTCAAGAAAGAAGATGGCCAGGAAAAGCCCTCAGAGAGCCCCTGAAAGGGGCTTTGGGCTTGACTTTTGAAAGATGCCCTCCAAGACAGTAATTCTACTAAAGTGAGCAGAGGAGAGGGAAATGACAGGATTAGGGAAACAGAGAACATCGTCAGAGGGGACTCACTGAGCATATACCATCATTCAGGTGCTCACTTGAACAGGAAGAGAACAAAACGTTTGACTGCACCTTCTTTCTTTCATATGTAAATAGGTGATAATCCTAAAAAAAAAATTTATTTAATTAGAAAAAAAGTCTTTGCATATTTCGGTCGATTCAGAAATAAGCCCTTGAAGGTTTTATCCAGCAAAGACATAAAATGTAACCAGCCCTGCCACAACCGGTTAGGCAGCCTGGAGACAGACTGCAATGTGTGGGCTCAGGGGCAGACACCTTTGCTCCAAAGCCAAGGGCAGGAGATCAGGAGCCAGGAAACTCAAGTCCCGGTGCTTGGCTCCCCAACAAGCAAAAGTGCTGTCCATTAAGTCATTCATCACACTGGACTTCTATTTCCTCTTTTCCAATCTGCTGTAGTGCTCTGACCCCACTCACTGGTATCAGGAAATAATTTAACCATTCAATGAATATTTACCTATTAGTTCAATGTGCAAAGCATTAAGCTAAGAGGATAATTTTTCTAATGGAAAACTCTGATCCCTATTATCACACAAATCTCCCCTGGGAAAGGTAACAATCAGAGCAGTTATTAGTCACTAACATTAATGTGGTAAATGTTTCCTTGGTTACAATAATAATGGCAAGTATTTCTTAAGAGCTGTTGCATGTTGGTCCCTAAACTTCCAACTTTACATGTGTTTTGTCTCGTCACAAAAACTATATGAGGTTAAGAACACTGGTTATCTCAGTTTACAGATAAGACAGGTGGGCCTTAGAGAAGCTTTGCACAATGTCATCATACACAGACATCACGGAACAGGTACCAATATAGGTTCAAAACCAAGCAGCATGGCCTTACAGCCGACTATAGTCATCAGGATTCTCCACAGAAGTAGAAACCACAGATTTTTGCTCAGATGAGGTCAAATCTTTATTCTATTCAGGTCTTCAACTGGCTGGATGAGGCCCACCTACATAACATAGGACAATTTACTCTATTTAAAGTTCAATGAGCTAAATGTCAGTCTCATCCAAAACACTCTCACAAAACATTTGGAAAAATGCTTCACTATATATCTGGGAAACATGTCTCAGTCAAGTTGACATATAACATTAACCATCGTGCCTGTGCATTTAACAAAATAAGCTGCTCAGTAATTTTTAAAAATATTACTTCATCTCAAAATATTTCTTTTTAGGTTCATTTTTTTGTCCATTTAGATGTCCAAGTCAAAAGTCTGAGACTTATCCCCAACTCCTACTTCTACCACTTTCTGTAGAGTCAATTGCTCACAAAGACCTATTGGTTCTATTTCATAATAGAGATCCTATTTGTCACCTCTGTCCTCACTATCTCCATCCTCACTACCTCTGCTTTATTTAAAATCTTGTCATTTGTTACTGGGACTATTGCAATAACCTACTAACTCATCCTGCTGCCTGCAGATGGATTGAGTCTCTCCATCCATCTTTCAACCCACTGTCAGACAGACCTCCCTAAAACACAAATCTGGTCACACTGTTGCCCTGCTTTAAAGCCTTCAATAGCCCTATCTCCTTAGATTGGAGTAAAGTTCCTGGACAGTCCTGTCCTCATTCATTTTCTAGACTCATCTCAGGTCTCATCCTCCCCCATAAATCCTGTACCCCTTTCACTACACCTTAGAAAGTTCTGCAATCCCTTGAAATTTTCATGCCCATCCTTAGTTGTAAATTTTTGGAAATACCATTTCCCCTTTGTCTTCAGTGCCAGCCTCATTTTCCCCACAGTCAGCTCAAACATTGTTATGTTGTGGAAGTGTTCTTTGCTATCGCCAGGCAAAATAGCAGTTTTATGCCTATTCCCCACAGTCTAAGACAGAATTTTCAACTACTAGAAATAATTCTTCCTCTGGACTATAAATCCCTAGGAGGCAGTGCTGTATTCTGTAATTTTGGTAACCCTAACACCTAACAACATAATTCCTGAGCAAATGGGGCCAAGTACTTTCTACAATATTGAGGATCTCAGCAGAGATACAACATTTTACAGAATGCGTTTGTTCCCTCCCCATTAGTTAAAATTAAAAAAAATATTTTAGTATTTCCTAATGTGATAACAGGTTTCAAACACACCAAGGCTACCTAGAAATAGAAAGTAAGGCTATTTTTCTTAAGAAAGTTTAAGTACTATACCTTTTATCTTTCAGAGATTAAAAAGATAAGTTTCACAACCTCCAAGAAAAGTCAGTGGCCAAGAAGAAAAAAATGATGAAACACTAAGAAAAGACAAAGCAAAGCTGGATTGTCTCTTTAAGATATCTGCAAACCCTAGAATCTTTACACACAAAACAGGTGAGGAATTGAATTGTTTTAAGTAAGCTACAGTGTAGTCCTCTTGCTACTTCCAGCAGCTGTGCATTTGAGTCCTCGACCTGTGGAAGTCTATAGACCCAGGGATTTACGATGCTCTCTAGGCCACATCTATGACAGTATATGATACATGCAATCACAGGTCACTTTCATCCCAGAGAATATTAACTTCACAGTTCTTCGTAAACACAAGACTACTGATAATCTGGGAATGCAGGGTTGTAATAAACCATAGATTTTAGAAGTCATTAAAATAAACCACAGCATAATTATGTTCCAGCCAAAGAAAGGAAGAGAAGGTCATTGCTGAGGAAGCAGGGAGTCTGGGTGTTACTCACCTTAGCCAGGGCTCTGAAATGGGCACTGGAGAGGGACACAGGGTTCTGAGCAACATTCATATCACGCCACTAACTTCCCAACCCTCTTCTATCAAAAGCTAACGAAAAGAAGGCAATAGTTCCAATGACAATGATAGTCATATCACTGAATATTTCAGGGTGAGAGCAGAGCAACAAATCTTTATCACTAGTACCAAGGGAAATGTATGGGACGAAACGATACATGTCAGAAATGTTGGATGCCACAAACATAAATTCTACTGATGGACCTGGTCTTTTTGGATCATAAAATTGAGGGAAAAAGAAAACAAAGGCATTTGAGTCAGAAGAAACAAACTAATTATCATTTTAATTACTGAGAAAACTAAGAACCCAAACTCCAAAGAAATCTTGAGTGCTAAACAATGAAAGTCTCTAACTCTATGTGGCATACAGTGTTTTAAATGCTCTTATCTGTCTCCCCAGTCTCCATCTAAGTGCATTTCTTCTTCTTCTGGTACCTAACCCAATGCTATCTCTCTAAAAAGCCTTCCCAAAAAACTCCTGGTTGGAGCCAATCACCAGGGCCTGTATCTCTATACCGCAATTATTTTCTCATTTTGACACACAGGCATTTGGGGTAACAGTTGTATCACATCCATCTTTGCTTCCCTCTTCAGTGCCTATCACCATGCCTGGCCCATTGCCAGTGTGCCATGCATCTTACTAAGTATAACAGAGGGACACTGTCTGTTGTATCACAAATAGAAGAAACCATGTTCTATTCTTGTCTCACCTTCATTAATCAAGTCCTACCTGCAGCTTGTTGTTTACAGGCACAGAAGAGAAAAGCTGAACTCACAAGTTCATGCTGCTGAGACGAAGACCCACAGCATATGTTGGTCCACATGGAAGGCCTGATGCCAAAAGCCAGGGAGAAAACCAAAAGTTTGTCCAAGGAAAAAATGAGGGTGAAAGGAGAAAATGCCTCCAGGTAAGGACAGGTACCATAGCTACCACACACTAGAAATAGCTCTGCCACTGGGTGCTTCCTTAACTGTGACAGAATGTAAACATAGGTCCCACATCCAGGGCAGGAGAAGAAAGCACAAAGGTACAGTAGAGAAGCCAGGGTTAGTACTTGCCTCCTTTCCACTTGAGGGTTCTAGCCCAAAACAGTCCCAAGATGTTGGAGAGACAAACTTTCAGTCCAACTTAATCTCAAAGTTTTATTACACGGCACTGGGCATTTTAATAACTGAAATGAGACTTGTTAGATATTTTAGAAGTGACTAAGAATATCAGACCAAGATACATTCCATATGAAGTGAGGAAAGCCTAGACCATCACATATATAGAACACATAGGGAATAGAAAATGTTGCAGAAAATGAAGAAGTTAAACCTTGAAGACATTGTGCTAAGTGAAATAAACCACTCACAGAAAGACAAATACTGCATGATGCTACTTAAATAAGGTACCGAAAAGAGTAAAATCCATAGCACCAAAGTGGAATGGTGGTTGCCAAGTTGCAGAGGCAGCAAGAAGGAGAGAGCTATTAATCAAAAGGCATAAATTTTCCATCAGGCAAGACAAATAAGCTCTAGATATCTGTGGTAAAGCATTGTAAGTATAGCTAACAATAATGTACTGTACATTAAAAATCTTGTTGAGACTAGATTTTAGAATTCTCACCACAAAAGAAATTAAGTAAACAACACACAATAAACAAGTTTTAATTTTAAAGTAGAGGCGTTGTACTGCAGTCATACCAATTCAATGTGCCAATCATATTTACATTTTTTAAAGTCAGTTGTTGATACTCTGGCTTCCCCAGAGAGAGCATTCTTTGTCCCTCAGAACTCACAGGACACACAAGGTTTCCAAGATTCCAAATAGTCGCACAGAGAATTCTGTTTTATTAATGGAAAAATTTTAAAGACTTTGATTTAAAAACCATAAAATAAGATAGCTTCTTTGGAAACAGAGGGCTTGGCCATGTTTATGATGTTCAAACAAAATGCGTTATCCCTTCCATAGGACCTGGGCTCTTCTAACTGCCCTTCATATAGCTAGGAGTTGAAACTAATGCTTTGCTGAGAAATTCTACTAGGGCAGTTCTTTGGCTGCTGTCTGATGAGTGATAATTTCACTCAATGAACTTAGTTCATTTGATGACACTAGCAGGAGGTCAACATGCCACTGTGGAAAACTGGTAGGTAGACAGACATAGCTGCCACTGATGAACATGAAGCTCCTGGGTTATCTCCTTTGGCTCTCAACACACTAGGAGTGAGGGAGGCAGGACAGAACACAGAATCTTCCAAAGGAGGAACAAACCTCCTGATCGAGGACTTTTCCTGTCTTTGAAACTGCACTGCTTATTGTCATTTAGATGGAGGACAAAACTATTTTTGGCAGATAGTATGATACATGGTTACATTTAAATCTTATTTTTCAGGGAAATTTTGGTCTCAATAATGTAATTTAGCATATGTTTGTAGAGATTTTTATCATGCCTCAGGCACTAATGAGTAAGACCAGGTTGCTAATATACTAGAGAAGGTCACAGTCTAGGTGGAAGGCAAGGTGTCGGCAGATTGAAACCGCAGTACATGCAGCGCACAGCTACCTGTATGGCTCTTCTGCCAGACAGCCTGTTCTCCCAATTCCAGAAGAGCACCTCGATTTACCTTTGCAGATGATGTCTCCCTGTGATCTTCACCATAGGTTTTACGTGGAGCTCACCCCATCTTCCCCTCCTCAGCTCCAGACGTGGGAAGATGCCCAAGTGTGACCAGAGTGAACAGCACCTTCTGCAGGCCACACTTGTGCCATCTGCTTAAGTGATGAACTGTTACCTGGCGCCAAGGGGAGGCCAAGCCTAGAGGGAAAGCAGGGAAGCAAACCATTTCTGTGAAGGTTGCAGTTGTGAGTGAAATGGTATCTGGGTAGAAGCTATGTCCACATGGAACCTCAGAATGTGATGTTATTTGAAATAAGAAAGTTTACAGATATAATAAAGGAAAGAAACTCAAGAGGAGAAAGAAGCCCCAAATTCAAAGACAGTCATCCTTATAAGGGACATAAAAGAAGAAGATACAAATACACAGAGAGAAAAGTGATGTAACAATTGAGGCAGAGATGGGAGCTATGCAGCTGCAAGCCAAGGAATGCCAAGAATCATTGGCAGCCACCAAAAGCTAGGAGAAAGGCATGGAATAATTTTTCCCTCAGATCCTCTATAAGGAGCCAGTCTTCCTAACACCTTGGTTTTGAACATTTGGCTCCCTAATTGTGGGAGAATAAATTTCTGGGGTTTTAAACCATTCAGAATACAGCAATTTGTTAAGGCAACTCTAGGAAACTAAGACAGATGTTAAGATTGCAGTAATCAAGCCTACAGCTGCTGTAGCCATCTTTCCACTACATGGTAAATAATAATAATAATAATAATAATAATAATAATAAATAGAACCTATGCACAAGAAAGCAAAACAAAAGCTGGAGCAAGACACATTCATGTCAACTTCATATTAAAAAGTGAAGCTAAGCTCACATGAAGACAGACTGACCCCAAGATATTTTTCAGTCTCTGAACCCTCAAGTTCAATCATTGGTTTACATTTTCATCCTAAGACAGTGAAATAAATGTTTTCCTTGCTGAAGGCAGGTATGAAGTGTTGTGATCACAAAGAGCTCAACCAAAACTACTGATAAGAATCCAGGATGGTTTTACTGTGACGTATCACTGACACTAGGCCTTAGGAAGAAAAGTTGGTCCAGGCAGATGTTGTGGTTGCAGCATTTCCAGCAGATGGAAGAGGCTCAACACAGCCACAGCAGAAAGTGCTCGGGTCATAAGTTGTAGCACAAGGTTGTGAGAGAGAAGGAAGGGAACAGTTAATAAATTAGGCTGCATGAAAAATATTGTCTCTTTTTCTTCCCTGCAGATCAACAAGACAAGGATGGCACACATGACTACAGAAATCAAAATTTGCAACCTCAAAAGAGAAAGAATGAGAGGCAGAAAGAAAGTGCACACTGGAGTCAAAGAGACCGAGCTTTGTATACTTCCTGCAGCTTACTATCTTGAGCTGTTATGTACTGATTGTAACTTCATTTCTATCTGTAAAATACAGATAAAATCTGCCTCATGGCAAATAATTAGATGGTACATGTAATGTAAGCACTGATAAATATCAGCTCCCTCTCCTTTCAAGGAATTTTCTAAGAAGAATTTTAGGTTTGGGGATAACTGGACAAAGGAAGGAAGAAACAGACATCTCCATCTTCTCCTGAGGCTTTCTGGAACTCTGGTCAAGAAATAATTCATGTTTAATAGAATATGGTCCATGTTGAGATTTATAATTCAAAAGTAATTAAGTCAAATCATAGTTTTACATATTTTAAATGAAAGTTGCACTAAACCTAATTTCTACCAAGAAAAATATCAAATTACCCAAACCTGTGACCTTCATCTATGCGAACCAAGGAGTATTTCTAGAATCGGCTCTGTTTTATGAGAGCAAAAAATGTCCAGAAATCTGCATAATGATTAATAAGTCTTAAAATGAAGCAGTAACATGAGAGAGTAAAAACAGCACCAAGAAATATAAGTTAAGGGGAAAATATTTAGAACTATTAAGAACACCTTAAACGTCAGATCCTCCTGATATCTAGGAAAAATAGCAATAAAAATCCCGAAGTGAATTTTCTTCTCTTAAAAAAAAGCAATAACATCCTGGGGAGAAGGACAGTTAACATTTTGGCTTTTTTTTTTCCACTAAATTATTGTTAGAGTAAAATTTTGCCAGGAAATAATTTAACAGATGTCCTACTCCTGAGTCATCCATTCAGGGAAGCATACAGTCATCCTGGACACACCCAACTCAAGGTAAAGGTTCAAGGACATGCCCTTCTATTGGCCAAGATTTCTTAAAGCAATTTTACTTTAAGGGTGTAGAACATCTTGACATCAAGTGACGACTTCAGCCCTGCAGACCTGGGACCCTGCTTTATCTTGTGTCAGTGCCAACTCACACACTTCTTCCATTATGCTCATTCTAATACAATCCAACCCCAGAATTTGCTTTGATTTGTGAGAAATTTCCAACTTGTCTTCTGTTTACATATTGTCCCTGAAATCTAGTTTCTTTATATGATCTTGTTAAAGAGGCAAACATACCATGTTCAAACCACCTCAAAAGCTTCCCACTACATGGCAAAATCCACACTTCCAGGCATGGCCTACCTGCCTAACTGTAGACTATCAAGTTCTCGACTGCTCATCTCACAGGCTCCACCCTTGCTGCCTGCTAGCCGCTATAGCCTCCTGTATGTCTCTGAAATGAACCATAACCATTCATTTGTTTCTTTCTTAATGAGACAGTTTATCATTATTATCATTTTTTAAAATCAGTCTTATCACTAGATTCTAAGCCTCTGGGATCCTGGGACCAAGAATAGTTCTTGGAACTTCATATAAGCATCAAGGGAGTAATGAAGGAAAGAGAAACAAGTTTCCCAGTGCCTGGAGTCATGACTTTAAATATCAGAAGCTCTGAAACTTTAGAACATATTTTATTCAATAATCATGTCACAAATTTATACACCTGACATACTCAAAACCATTTGAAAGAGAAGTAATACATTCAATAAATTAATCTTCTTCCTAAATTTTGCATCCATCCTATTTGTCAGACACAGCAGAGCTCTGATCCTCAACTCAGCTTTTTTCTACCAGAACTGTAGATCCTCCATCTGGTTCTGGTTCTCAGAATCAATTTTAGCAATCTGGGTGTTGAACTTGCTGCCATCTACTTAAGCTACTGCTTCTGTTTCCAGACTAAAGTCTGGCCCTGAATCTGGTTTCTTGGCTCTCGCTCCTTGCCATATGCCTTCTTGTTGCAGACCCAGTCATGGCTCCATTGTCCACGTCTCCCAAGTGTTACCAGCAGGACATGATGCTGGCCCTATGGTGAACATCCCAGCTCTGCTGCAGAAGTCTTTCATATGGACTCCTAGCCTGACCCAGCCACTTTTCCAAGCCATCTGCTTCTTGATGTCCTGTCCCCAGAATACACTCACTCTGTGTCCATTTATTCACTCATTCAACAAGCATTCTTTAGAGCATCTTCTATATTTTGTAACTGTATATTATGGTAAAATAAATAATGTATTCTCTCCATCTCTGAAGAAAGATAGAAAAGGGAAGTGGGATTTTGCATGGCACCATAGGAACAGACCAAGGGTTCACAATGGCCCACCTCTTGCCCTCTACCTGGTCTGAACAGAATTTTTAGTTAATATTTTCTCCTATAGGACCCTTAACTTTGCTTTCCTTAAATCTGAGTGAGCACTAAAAACTGGAATATATCCACCTTATTTGCTTCCACTGAGAATCAGCTGACCTCAAGAGAAAATTGTCCTGTCAGAACCCATTGGTCATTCCCAAACTTCCCTTTAACAGTTTTAACTAAACTTTTGCCTACCCCTACTTAATCCATAAAACAAAAGTCATTTCTCTTTGATTTTTGTGATGCTGTCAGATGTCTGACATTGGAGCATTCTCTCCATTGCAACAGTTCTTTCTGAATAAAATGTCTCTTTCTCTAAGTCAGGATTAGTTTTCATATGACAGAACACAAGGAAGAAAAACTTAGCTGGGAAGAGAAGGGAATGGACATCAGTGAAGGCTTCTTGGAAATAGCCATGAACACAAGAACGAGGAAATTTAAGCAAACCAACATAGAAGATAGGCAGATATTCCAGATTGAGAGGTGGTTGAGTGTGAATTTCATGCCCCATGGCAGAAAGTTCAGGTCATCACTAGGACTATAATCTCTGACGTATGCTCTGCAAGTCTTGATGGAATTATTTACCCTCCCTGCAGCTGGTGTTGATCCCAAACATCCGCACCTGGTGAGCTGGCCCATGCTCTTCCTCAGTCCAGGACTATCCCAGCATGTGAGCACTCACACAAACATACACACATAATTTTCCTTCAAATGTATACTCTTTTTTCTAGCACTCCATGGACACTGTAATTGAATTTCAGTATCTCAGAAACACCCAAGAGATCAAGGTGTGCCTGTGATACACGCAAGTCCTCTCAGCCTTTTCATGGACTATCAGCCTAAAACATCTCACTCTGCAGATTTAGACCCAGTTCCCACAACCCAGAGAGAGATGAGACTAGATGAGACAAGTAAAGACAGTGTGCTTGACTGGGAACCTCATGAAGTCAAGAATCTGGTTGGTCTCAAAATCCCCCCTCCCCTCAAACAAGTCCTCAACAGCACATAGTAGGAGCTCACATAGTCGTTGAATGAAGTGTCACATCATCTCTCACAAATACTTCCATCTAACATAGGATTGCCTCTGGAAATAACATCAAGCAATATTTTGAAGGGAACACAGTGACTGCCCTCCATGATATCAAATATAAAAGAGTGGCAATGTACTCTGAACATCCCTCTTTCCCTTAATAGCCCATTATGTGCATGCCAGCTGTGACACATGATGCAAATGTGACTCCAGGGTCACATGGTATGCGTACCACTGCCGAGTGCATGTCTGAGCTGCAACAAGAAGTATTATTTTTTTCCTCACTGCTACAACTGCCAGAAAATATGTTTAAATCATTACTTGAAATTCCTTTCCTGACCATGCTGCTTCCCAGAGCTGTTAACAAGAAACAAAATGTGCTGACTTGAGGTTTACTTTCTCTCTTTCTCTGGCCATCCCCTGGGGGCCCCTAAAGATTCACGAAAAGGCTTTGGTCAGGTAACAGTGAAAGAAGCAAAAAATGAGCCCAGTATCTGTCAAATATGCAGATGCTGGAGAACAGAGTCCAGGTAGTACAGTTTTGCCAGTGACCTGGGAAAACACTGGCACCTATTTCAACCAACCATTCATCTTATAGCCTTCTGATTTTATTATTCCTCAACCATTTATTTTTAAAGAAACTATAATTGTTGCTTCGTTGAGAAGTTATGAAGTAAACTGGCAAAACACACTCCTAATTCTCAGGCCAACTGTTTTAAGGCCTATAAAAATGACATAAATGGATTCTGATGTTGCCTCATTTCTGCAGAAGGGTGTTTTTATATTATTGCTTCTATCAACACAGTAAAGCACAGATTGCACCTTAAAGTTCTTATCTAGTTTTGGGTTTCCAAACAGAATGCCTTTAACAAGAAAATGTCTTTAGAAAGGAAGATAAAAGAATGTGATTTCTTTGAGGCTAAGCATGGAGGAAGGATATTTATTGTCATGACCTGGGTGTTCAGCTCCTAGATGAACAAGGACCACCTGCCAAAGACAAGGTGATATGGGACCAGCTCACCTGATTTTGGAAGTTTATCTCACAGATGAAACCAGGGGCTCAGAAGACAAAAATCCACCCTAAAGAGCAGTAAAAATGGGGACTCAGCTCAAACATAATTCTAATTACAATTGAACCCTAAAACCACAATGTTGGCGTTATGGATTGAGTTGTGCACCTCCCTCCCCCATTCTTATATTGAAGTCTTAATCGATAGTACTTTAGAATGTTACCTTATTTGGAAACAGGATCATTGCATATTTGATTACCTTAATTAATTTGAAATCACACAGGCATAGGCTGCATCTCTAATCCAATATGATTGGTGTCCTTGTAAGTAGAGAGAAATTTGGACACATACATGCATGCACACACATGTACACATACATCAGGGAGATCACCAAGGAATGACAGTGATTGCCAGAAAAATACCACTAAGACAGAGGCATGCAAGAGATTCTTCCTTATAGCCCATAGAAAAAACAAACTCTGCTTACACCTTGACTCTGTACTTCAAGACTCCAGGTCCATGCCCCAGTATGTTTATGTAGCTGCCTAAGCTATGGTACTTTATTATAGCAGCCCTAGGAAACTAGTGCAATTAACAGTTAGCAATGAAAGTTATGTAGCAAATAAATAACTTGTACAGAGATCACATTTTTGACTTGACAGATCTTGGCCCTTTCTTAGCCTTTACACAAGACTATTTGATGGAGAGAGACTCAAATTATCCTCTGAAACTGAACTATGTTATTTTAGAAAATTCATATTGTTCATTCATAGTGTCCTATTTATGAAAATGATATCAAGTGGACATAAAAAAGTGTAGACAGCAACTAGACAGAATCAGGTCCCCAGTATGTAATAGAGATCAGTATGTGGCCATACTCAGTGATTTCATGTAGTCAGACCTTAGCAGCCATGTAAGATGCAAACAGATGACTAGACCCCTCCACCCAACCAGCTGGAAGTTGACAAGGTGTAGGTGGTGTGTCATGGTTCAAACCTAGGAGACTAAAGTCTTGGGCAAGATTCATCCGTAAGGATCTGGAATATATGAGTCAAGAGCAAGTCAACACTTCTAGTTTACAGTACCAGAGAGGGACTCAGCCCATCCTGATCATGTGTCCATAATGGCAAAACCATTGCAAACCCTGGAAACTTACGAATTGAGGCTGGAGACAAAGCACCATTGCTGGATCACTCTCTGGAACAAAGAAAAATCAAAACCACTGTCACCAGCATTGATGCTAGGTAGACATAATTATGGAAAAAACAGGCTGACCTTTTGGGGACAGGACATAATGATGGTCTAGAAGTGGGGTCCTCTGAGTAATCATCAGTAGATGAAAAAGCAATAATTGTCAAGCACCATTTACATTTTACACATACTAACATTTCACAAACATACTATATTACAAAGTTGGAGTAATATTCTATGTTCAATTTTTGTGCTGCTTTTTCTCTCAGGAAGCTGTTTCTGCGGAAGTTATCAAAATTAATTTAACTCACATCATACTGTGAACTCCCTTTGAGCTTGGGATCCACCAGACACCACCCCTATGGCCTCACACCAGGTCCCTTTATTACATGAGCTAAAGGATGCTCTCCCTTTGGCCTGGTGTCCTTGAGCAATGCCATCTAAATGATGGCTCCATTATGGCAAATGGACCCATTAATCTGTAATTCTTTGTTTGCATCTCTGATACACAGTGACCTGCTAGAACACACAGGCCATGATTCATCTCTGTGTCCTCAAAAACTATACAAATATGGCCTGATACACGGAAGATGTACTGTAAATACTGGCTGAATAAATTAATATTTGAAGATTCAAAATGAAAGAACAGGCATATTAAGTGAGGTAAGACTGACAGTATTAAACTAATTCATGTATTCAACTACATGCCAGCACTATCCTGGGTAATATATTAGTAATGCTAAGAAAAAATAATAGCATCAGTCCACACTAGGAGTTCTGCCTTCTACTCATTGAACAAACTGAATACAGGTACTGGGAAATAAGACCATTTCTAGGCCACCCACTAATAAGGACAGGCTTCTAACACAATAGAAAGGGACAACCATTGAATGTCTACCAAATTCACTCACTATTATACGTGATCTCACTCAATTCCTACATAGTTGCTATCTCCATTCTACAAATGAGGAAATCTGTGCATGACATGATTAAGATCTAAGGTCCATTACTAACATGACAGAACTGGAATTCAAGCCTAGTCAGTGAGAGGTTGTTAACCACTACCAAGTAGTGTTTGGTTAAAGGATTAGAGTTTGAAAGAACCTGTAGGTTATAGACCTTGGAAATTGCAATCAATAAAATGTTGAATACTGTACAGCTTAATAGGTAGATACCTTGGAAATTTCCCTTATAGGTTACAGATTAGCCCCACAAAAATATAAGCCATTGTTGGAAACACTTCTGGATTTCAGCTCCCAGAGCCAGAGAAAGCCTTTATACATTCACGTGACCAACAAAACCACAAATCTGGTGGCAATAGCTATTCAGTAGACATTCATGAATCACTTGTTATGTACCAGGGTCTCTACTGACATTCAGTGGTCCTTCCACTGAGAAAAACATAAATGAATAAAAGAGATACACAAAAAAACTGCCATTATGATCAGAGTAGTGAGTGACACTACAGAGGAACCACAGGGACTTATAGGAGCCCATTGCTAGGGGTGAGACAGGCCACCCCGAACCTGTACTAAAAATCTCATCCTTGGTCAGACACGAGCAAAGAAAACTATCAGGTTATGTAATAAGTAAGAGTCAACAGCTAAGGGTGACAAGAAATAAGCCACCTGTTACAAGGTTGTAGTGAACTAGTCAAGAAAGAGAGGGCTGCAAGCCACTCAAAATTCTCCTCTTTTAGGCAGAACAGTCACATATGGCCAAGTATGAAGGTAATTAGATCAAGCAAAGCCATCTCTGCTAGTTCAAATATCCTATAACCAGTCAACCACACCTCCTACCTTTGTAACAATATACAGCTTTGTCATGTCTTTAGGAAAAAAAATCTGTATTATTCTCGTTCCTTTCATGAGTAGTACCTGATATTAAAAACACATTGGAGTTTATTAAAAAGATTCATAAGTATTGTATCACTGCATGATCACTGAGTGCAGGGCCTCCATCTTACAGGCAAGCAAATTGATCCTCAGAGAAGATCATTAACGAAGTCTTACATTTAAAGAAAGGAAATTTGAAGAAGTATGACTCCAAGGCAGAATCCCTGCATCCAACAGCCATCGTTTACTGAAGACTTACTACAGCATTCGAATAATAGGCTTTAAAGTGTTTATTTGAATGCTGTTTGCTACTTCACATTAACAGCTGCTGTTGCTGCTTGGCAGTTTCTAAGCTCTAAATATTAGGAAAAGCTGGAGTGAAGAACAGCTTTGAAATGACACTATTTGATCAGGTTCTGCAGTAATCGTTAAAATCGTATACACTTTCTTTGAATCCCTCTAAACTAAGCTTCTGCAGTATTGCTGCACCTGCAGTTCCAATTTGCAATTTCCTCAGCCTCCTTTGAAGTTATTCTTGCCAATTACCTAGTGTTAATATTAATTAAATATGATTTGCAACTTGAAATGTGGTGTTATCAATAGAACTCAGCTGTAGGAGTATAAAGTAAAATTTTCAATTGAATTAAAATGTTTCTTTTCATTCATAGCATTTTACAACATTAATACTTTTGTCAAATTGATTTTTTCCTGCTGGAAGTCATTTTTCCAAAGCAATGAACATCTGAGGGGAAAAACTGTTCTTTATGTATTCTCTTTTTTTCTGTCATTGAAAATACTTTGCTTTAATTCTAAAGCGAATCCATTTCAGTTAATAGAAATGTGGTTCTTGTTTATATCCCAAGAGGAAAACGCCCTCTTTTAAAGCCATTCTAAGTTTAAAACTATGATCAGTGGGTAGTTCTCAATTATATACACTGAAGAATGATATTTTCCTTATTTTATGGCTTGACCCTCACCAAAAATAGATCAAATGCATGTAGAAGTGTCCATCAATTATACACAAAATAAATTAATTCAATTAGTTACATTAACATTTATTACATTAACATTTCAAACAGAACCTGCCAATCCAGTCACGTCTATGGTCCCTTCCCACACTGAGATTTTAAGATTCTGAATACATGTCAGACAATAGTCAGAAGTTTGCAGCGTTTGCAAATTATGGGGGAAAAGTCACATTTAGTAGAAGATTTGACAGATTCAGGTCTATTCTGCCCCTGTAATGCATGTGATGACAACTTGAAGGCCTGTCATCTTCAATAAGCCATTCATAAACATGCTGACTGATTAAAGGAGGTATGTCGCCATACTGCGCAAATCCACAATGAAAAGATATCATGCTTTCACAAGTTTCTTTTATCTTCAAAGATAAAGCTTTAGTTTCCTCGCCCCTTATAATGCTAGTGATAGCATTAACATTTATTATCCTGTCTTCCTTTTAAAATAGTGTAATAAGGTAAGACAAAGGAGTGAAAGAGCCTGTCGAAAGACTCAAAGAAGTCATTTATTGAGTCACAAGATACAACCCACATAGCTTATGGTGGAAAAGCATAAGAGAATATCATCAAATCTTTTATTACAATATCAATGAAACATTATACTGAATAATTAAAACAAGACAAATAGAGGACTGTGGTCCTAACAAGTGAGGGTGTATAACATGGGTGATGAATAAGTCTTAACCAGTAGCAACTACATTATTTCCTTCCCTGAAGTTGAAAGAGACCAAAAGGAGAAATAAAAATAAATTCAACTAGAAGTGATTCTCTGGATGTTCATAATTTTCTGGGTGTTACCCAAAGAGAAGCCTTTGGACTTATACAGAGCAGGGCAGCTGAGGAGCCAGTACACACTCGTATAGAGTAATCTTATAGGGAAATTCTTGAATATCTTGAAGCCTGAAACAGACAAACTTTACAATTCCAATACCTACTCCAGTCTTGAACCCTAAATTATCCATTACATCACTTCATACGCATAAATAGTAAAGACTGGAAGAGTAGAATTCCAAACACTCCAAAAGGAAAATCTAAACTGGTTATATTGTATACATCTCTATTAATCAAATTCTATCTACTTAGCTTCCCTCTTGTCCTTGTTGCTAACCTGTTGTCCTTCCCTATTCCTGGAAGCTATCCCCCGACTGCTTCATGATTACCCTGCTGTGAGTTGAATTGCTTCCTAAAAAGTTGTTTTGAAATTCTAACCTCAGGACCTCAGAATGTGACCATTTGGAAATAAAGTCATTACAAATGTAATTAGTTAAAATGTATCATATTGGAGTAAGATGGATCTCTAACCCAGTATGACTGCATCCTTATAAAAAGAAATGACAAAGAGACACAAGAAGGAAGGCAAAGTCATGTGATGACAGACAGCGTATACAGCAAAGAAGCGTAGTCCTGCTGCTGATGCCTTAATTTCAGATTTCTGAGGAGAAAAAAATATGCATTTTTTAAACCAACCAGATTGTGGTACTTTGCTATAGCAGCCCCTGGAAACTAAAATACCCTCTCTCAAGGACACTACTTGGTTCTCTGCAACTGTATGGCATACATTTAGTTATGCCCTCTGGCCAAAGTTCCTGTTCTTTTATGAAGAAAATTGCTCAAAGTCTTTGAATTTTTCCTAAGCAATTCCTTCAACCACCTCCCATAATGGAAACCTTCAAAGGTGATTGAGAGCCCCCCCATGATGAAAACCTTAATAGGTAAGAAAACTCTACTCCATTCTTCATTTTTCCTTGCTGCATGTAGCACATTATCCCCATCCTTTATGTTGAAGCTTCTTCCCAAGAGTCTATCCTTAGCCTCCTTTGCTTCTCACACCATATGTCTACCTCAGCAAGCAGCACTCCTCATCTATCAATTTTATGAGAACAAGCTTTCAATCTATGTCTCAGTGCGTGCTCACCTCTAGACCAGTGCTGCACGCTGTTCTTCTCTACAAAGATATATGCTGGTGTCTGCAGCTCAGTATGTTCATGACCAAATTTGTGCTTCCCACTCCAAATCAACCTTTCCACTTTACTATGTTCTGTGCATGATACCTGCCCCCTCCTAGTCACCCAGATAGAGAAGTTTCAAGTCAACATTAATTTCCTTATTACTCTCAAGTTCTACATTTAATTATTTACTAAATTCCATAGACAGAGACATATCTTAGAATTGTCTTGCCAATCTGTCTCTTCCATTTCTGTAATCACAGCCCTATTCAGACCAAGGTTGATATTGCAATGGTTCCTTAACTGGTCTCTCCACCTTCCACTTAAATACAATATCAAGTATGGATCCTGATAGATCCCCCACTCCTCACCAGTTTCTGGAATTGTCTAAAAAGTTAAGAATAAAATAGTTGCATTCTGATTTCAAATACTCAATTATGTGCTGAAGTCAAGTCTTCCAATTTTGCTTCTCATGCATTACTATACTAATATTTTCCAAAGTATGCTATTTGTTGATCTCAAATACGTATTTTTTGACTTTTTCAGTAAAAAACCTATAGCCAAGAGATGCCTTGGGGTGACACTGTAGCATCAAGGATGTTGGGGGCTATTTGTCTTTATTTTATCAACTATTTCCTGTTCTTCTTTGGAGGGACCTTGCCTAGGGAACAGCAGTTTCTGATATCTATTTTAAAGCTATCATTCACTCATAAAGTTCATTCTCCCAGATTCACTACAAAACTTCTGTCTCAGGTTTTGTTAAAATGAAAAAAATTCTTATCAAACTGGACAAGTAGTTCATCACTAAATAGATTTTCATCTCACTATCATTCCATTATGATCTCACTGAATTAACCAGAGATAAGACCTAAGATGCCTCAATTTACACTGAAAGTCTTAGTAATCAGGGTTTCTAAAGAGAGAAATCCAGAAGAGAATACAGAAAAATATATTTATAAGAGATAGGAAAATATATAATTTTATTAATAGTCAGACACTCCAAAAATGAATTCATACATCTCTTTCTCATCAATATACTAAGGCTTTTAAAAGCACATGCTAACACAGTGACACAGATGTCATCAGTGTTGTAGTAAAAGCAGCAAACATCACAGAAGTAATGAATTTTCATTAAGAGTCATCAGATAACTCCAGAATGGGCTAAGTTACTACCATTTGCCATTTTCATCAATATCATTGTCATGTAAAAGGTTTAATTTTCAGCTATTTTTGTTCTAGATAAAATCTTTGTCACTAAAATGAAAGATGATTTTGATGTTTAATATATTCTATGGCATATTCTAGTGTGGTAGTAATTTGGCCTTTTCAGTGTTCTGCATATTAATTGACAATTCATCCATCCTCCATTCCCCAGAAAAGTGAGAACTGAAATAGAATGGACAGCCAATCAAGTCACAGAATACTGAGAGAATCAAAACAGAAAAAAAATGTATGGCTCTAATCAGGAGCATATACAAGGCACTAAAATTATTTTCTCCCATACTAATGACTAAGACAGAAAGAGGAAAAATGAATGGCACCATCTGATTCCTTTGGCAGTATTACCAAAATATAGCACTGTCCCTAAAAAAGTGAAAACTAAGTGCTTCTTATGTTAATCCAAAGAATACAATTGTACTCTATCAAAGAACAATGCATAGTATCAGATTTCACAAATGACAAACTATTTCCTGCGTTGAGTTTTTCACAGTAATCTGTTTCATGCACACAAAATGTGTCCTGATATTAAAGAAAGTCTAGGGTCACTGCAGAAAAGTTATTCCAATACATACTCTATTAGTTTCTTTCTTGTGTTGAATGACCAGACTGATCAAAAATTGACATCAGCTGCTTAAATAATGCATTAACTCCGCTACCAGAATCCATTTTTTAAAATCTGAGTGGGCATTTGCTCTCAGGATAAATTTGAGATTTTAATCCAAGAAAATAATGAAATTTAAAGCTCATTTGAATGTTTGGAATCATTTTTATAGCAATGTTGATATAATTTAAAATTCCAAAGAGCAATGATTGTGGCATCATGGACATTTATAGCAGGTGTGAGCAGTTGTTCAATTAAATCAATTAACCCAATCTGTCCAACAAGATCATGCCTTTTCTACAGTTTCTGCAACAGCACAGCTGTAGAACAAATGTTTAACACACAAAATATTATGCATAATAAATTCCTATGTTTTATGGTGTATGGAAGAACAGAACACAAACATGCAGAAGTTTTCTAAATGAAAAGCTTATTTTAATAACTTTAAATCATTGTCATTCCTAAAGTGAAGCCTCCAAATAAACAATAAAGTGATCAACCTAATTTCTTCCCTTAAGTTCAAAATTGTGAAGAAAAAACAATGGACATCTTAATCTTTCCATACCACATTGCCATTATCCTTCTAGAAAAGTTCATCCATTCTTAACAAGAATAATAGTACTTAAGAAATAATAATATGCCTCTCCCTTCATCCACAAAGAAACATTAAGGACTAATTTAACAGTAAAACTTGTCCTCTTGATTGTTTTTGCTTTGTTTTATTTTGTTCTTTTTTTTTTTTTTTAAGCAGTGAGATGGACTTACAACCTCATGGGTAAACACACACACTGATGAAATGTCTACAGAGATTTGAATAAGCACTTTGAATAAAGCCTAGGACCGAGCTCATGAGCACTTTATTCTAACCAAGTTTTCACATTTTTCCCTTCATCCCATTGTAAGATTCTGAGTTTTAGGTAAGAATAAAACGCAAAGAGTCAAATATAACAATAAGAATATTGCTTTAGCATAGCTTTGAGGGCTACTTCAGTTTTGCTTTAAAATGATTACTAGTCTTAATCCCTCTAGTGTTGAATGTTAAATTCCATTGCTTTTTTAATTTAACCACTTGCTAATGTAAACTTCTATCTAGAACAATCAAATAGTACGTCATTTATTCAAATTTACAGTGGCTCCAATGTGCCAGCAAACTCCCCCATCAAAACAGACAACTTCAAAATATGTTTGAGTTAGGAGCTCTGTTTCCTACATTAGCACCAAAAAGTCACCTTGACAGACCTAGGACCAATAAAATCATTTACAATGCATCCAGCTTCCCACTAGAGTGGACAACCTAGGTCATGCATCTGTAGGAGTTCTACTTATTCTATGCATATCAGACAGTGCTTGGAGTTGTTCACTTCCAAATACAATCATCTGGTAAACACATGCTCACCAATCTCCCTTGAGATCTGGGTGAAGGCCTCTACACCACTCTCTCCATAGTTTCCCTCAGAAGCCAATGTCGACACATAATTCCATCCCAGGGCTGTCACAATGTCCACCATGGCTTGCGCTTGGTAGGAGTCAGGTGGGACCACTCGAGAGAAGAAGTCATATCTGGTGTTATCACTTAGCTCTGGGGCTGTGGATGCATAGCTAATTTGAGGTATCTGAAAAACAAATTACAGGTCATTTCAGCTCAATAGATAATCTTGTAGAATGATAGACTGTTATAAGAGACTAAACAGCCAAAGGTAACCAGAAGCAGACATATCTGCCTAAAGCCAAAATATGGTTTAAGTGCCACCAATTTAATTAGGAAGTATTTTATAATCACCCATGGGCTCACTTTCTCTCAACATACATACTTGTAAACAAGAAGAAAACATTTTGTTTTGATCCAGATTCCTGTGTTTTGGAAGGCAAAGGAAAACATTTGTGATTTTTGTTGCTGCTTTTTTTTTATTCTTTTCATGATTTTTCTGGCATATAAATGACAGAAATAAAGGCATAATACATATATACATCAGAAACTGTCACCTCTGAGATTGGCTTCGGCTTTGGGACATAAAGACTACATGATGACTAATAGGAAATTCAACATGGACACTATTTAAGTACATGTTGTAAATTAAATAGTTTTGCAAATCTGCTAACTGTTTTTGGTGTAATTATTTTGTATCACATCAAATATTTGAGAATAATCATGTATCCTCTAATAAAAGCACCTTTTCTACCTCATAACCCAAAATGGTGAAGAAAAATAATCTGGACCATAAATTCTTTAGAAGAAGAGTCTATTTTCTGACATAAGCAGGGTGAATTGTTAGAAGATTTTCAAAACTGGGAATCCTATGACATTTTGCAGTAATTTGGGAGGTTGAGCTTTTCAGTTATGCAAAACATCACTTCTTGGCTGTGGGTAAAAGTTCAGAGGGCAAATTGACTCTAATGCATCCTAACCCAGATGGAGTTCTTGAAGATGCAGACTAGACTCATACATAAAACGATCAACTTTGTTCTCCATTAGATCTTGCTATGCTCAAAGTGATGTGGGAGTTCTATCTTCCTCCACAAAGCAGCACATCTTAGGATCCAAAGGTCATTACTATCACCTGACCAGATCATTTCCAATCCATGGGGAGGTTTGGACTCTACTCTCCCTCCATTTTTGAAAAGTACTCAACATGGATAACCTTTTTATGTTCTGTTCTGTATAGGTGGCCAGAGAAGTGACACTAAATTTTCCAACATACAAATAGAAGTATTCAAGTAAAGAACAATGTGCTAGGAGTTCTCCAGGTTGCTTCCAGAGTTACTTAGGCTCTGTTTAACCTCTACTGGCTTATCTACCTATATTGGCTATAACAATGACTACTCAGTCCAGTCAACTCAACCCAAATATTTCTTGGTTCTGTTCTCCTCCTGGAAACTATGTTATCTTATTTATTTATTTGTTCCTCTTCTTGTCCTTTTCTTTCTCTGCTAGATACACTGGACTTCTCTTGACAGACACTTGGCTTGATTAGACTTTATGACTTTGTAGTACATGACTATTCAGCAAGACACTCCTCCAAATGTCAAGCCACACATCAAATCTTGATCTTTTGTACCTTTCTTTGTTTGGTTCTAAAGAACCTGGAAAAGAGACAATGGTTGACTCGGTGAGATCTTCCCCTTACAATATAGAATTTTTCCAAATATCAAAATCTTATGCATTTCTGTGCTCTAATGAAAGCGATACACCAGTCTGATCACATTAGAAGGAATTCTGTGTATGAATGAGTGTAGGTTGTTTGTGTGTGTGTGTGTGTGTGTGTGCGCATGTATGTGCATGTGTGCGTGTGTGCATGTGTGCATGTTAGGGAAGGAGGAGAACGTTCTAAGAAACATTTTATGGTACTATAGCGCCTTAAGTCTTATTTGGACATATACTCCTCCCACTCCTCCCTCAGCAACTCAGAGTCCAGCAATAGAATGCCTTGCATAATCCCCACCCTGTCTATGATAATCAACCACTCCTTTCTAAAAATGAGCACGAAGTGTGAAAATTGAGTGTTTGAAACCAAAACTAATTATCTCAAATTACTACCTTCAGTCAGTCACTTTCAGGGCTGTTTAATTAGCAGTCAGCATCATGTTTAGGATTAATTAAACAGGTGTAAAGGGTATATAAAATAAAAGTGCAGACAGAAGATGGTTGTTTGATTAATTTGGTAATGGACTTTCTCCCCAAAGTCTTGAAGAGTTTTCTCTTTGGAGATCAATGTGCAAAAAGTAATGTGAGAATACATGTCGTTATTTTCATTTGTTCCTTTTCTTAATGTGGCAGTCTGCAATAACACACATCATAGTATACTAATAGTATTTCAAGACAACTTTTCAAGCTGTCATGAAGTCACATTTCCTTTTTATTGTATTGTGTCGGATCACTAGGCATTGGCTCATTAAGCTTTTTAACTTCTGTTCCAGAATCCCCAATATTTCCACTATCCTCAAATTAAACCCCTATTGGCAGCTGAAGTGAGAATTTATTAAAGACCTAGAATGTTTCTTTTTCTTCTTCCTACATCAAACCCACTCTAACAAATTCCCAAACCCCAGAGGTTTCATCTATCTCAAAAAAAAAAAAAAATTAAAAGTGGCAGTAGGGTGAGAAAGTGAGAGGAAAAGAAAACATCAAGAAAGAAAGAAATTCAAGAAAGCAGCCTCCATCAGTTCTCCTGTCCTTTAAAAGAAGTAACATCCTTTATAATCTTTTGTTAACCCCTCCCCACCCCGCCAACTCTAAAGATAAAACCCAAACTCTTCAGTTGGGCCCAGGTGACTATGAGATACCTACCTGGTGTCTTTTGTCCTGCTCAGACAGCACCTGCACCCTTGCCCACTCTGGCCCCTGGGCAGGGAGACTCTGCCATCTTGCACCTAGTGGTCTTCTACACACAATCAATGTCAACTCCTTCCTGGGAAGCTCCGGCCAAGTTCTATCACAGAGTTGTCTTTTGCTGTTCCTCACTCCTGTAGTTCCCACCCATCTGACATTGGAATCTTGACTGTGCTGGCTTATGATCCTCAAGGAATCAAGGTCACTGTTAATTTGAGTGGTAGCACCACACATGTCAGAGAAAGTGTTCAATGAATGGTTAGAGGCAATTCATTAAATGGTGGCAGAAAATTTAATATTTCTTCCTGCCTCGCATCTCACTAAACTGGCTCTTCTCCATTTGCTTTCTCAATCTTTCTCCACCCTTTAGTGTGTCCTAGGAGGCTACTGTCTATCACTGTGCCATGTTGACCTTTTGCCTGTGAGCTCCTGTTGAGTTGAGTGAATGAGAAGCACCAGCAGGTCATGGGGTCGGGGAACAAGAGGAGAACAAGTCGGATAATTTATTCCTCAGCTTCTTCCTCTGCTGATGTGTTGTTTCTTGACCCAAGACCTCACACACAGGCAAATATTGTGCCAGGCTACAGTAAGCACTCCATACCCTTGCTGCTGCAGGTCTCTCCCTGTTGCTGGCTCCTGAAGACTCCAGCATGCTACAGTGGTTCCTTTAATGGTGGCCGTGCCTTATGAATAACCCTTTCCTTAACCTCTCTTCCATTACACCTGAAATATGCCAGAAACCTAATACACACCTATGACAGCCTCTGAAAAGGACAATCACTGCTGGGCTCCCAACCTCAGCCCAGGCCTAATCTCTAAATTCTCCTTCACCCACTTCCCTCTTCCAGCATTCTCTACCACTGTCCTGACATGACTTTTACTTTTACTTTCTCTTTCAGTTCCTAAAGGCATCAAATTGCATATTTGGAAGCACCTGTCATTTTGCTTTCCTTCGTTTCCCATTTTCTTTGTGCTGAGGTTTCATAAGAATATGAGTGCTTAAAATAAGGCCGTATTAGTATTGCTCAAATAAAGTATATTTGAGGCAATTAATTATACAGTTCTGGACTTTAATCACCATATTCACCCTAAAAAATTGCTTTAATTTATGCTTTTCTGATAAATTTTCCCCTCTATATTCTCACTTGTGCCTGAAGGAGATTTCTACTCCAAACCTCACCTTTCTTGGGGAGTTTCAGGACAAATTTTCCCTAACAAACTCTCTATTCCTTGATTACTATCCTCCAAACAGAGAGGAAAGAGACCAGGAATAAAAGTTCTACCTTTATTGAACAACAGTCTATAGCAAGCTCTCCCTGTTTTCTTTGAACTGTCCACATACATCCCAGGCTTCTTTTCTCTATATGGTCAGAATAGCAGGACCTTCCCCACTTTCTGAGGAAGAAGCCCACCTTCCTCTTTTTCATATTCTTCTAGCTACTGACTGTATGAGAGAGGCCTGAAATTCATACATTTTTCTGAGTAAGTTGCTTTCAAGTCTTCTGGGCATGCAGAAAATGGTCCCAGGTTGAGGTGTGATGTAAGAGGAAGAGGCATTATGTTTTCCTCAGGTCCAAGCTGACTTCTGTCCAATTCAGTTAACAGACAGACATATGTTCAGGGAGCTATTTGTTACTTTACTTGCCTTGCCATCAATAAAGTTATTTATTTATTTATTTGTTATTTAGCTAACTATTTTGTGAATCTTGAACTTACAAACTCTAAGAAAAGATGCCAAAAATTTGACTTAGACCTCAAGGAAGCTAAAATTCTATTTCAAAAGTAATTCACTTACATGTGCACGTGTGTGTATGTGTGTGTGTGTTTAAAACAGATGATAGCAGAGATTAATGTCTTTTAGTCTCTGTTCTCTGCTTCTTCTAGGTGGAACCTCTGACTTTTCCTAGACGCTGAGCCACTTTGGACTAGACTATATTTAGCAGCCTTCCTTCCAGTATCATAACTTCTGAAAGTGTCCTTAAAGAGAAAATTTTTGCCTTTTTTGAGCTCCTCCCTTTATCTGACTGACTAGAATTCAAACATGTCTAGAGTTCTATTAACCATCTCAGACAGTGACCCAGGAAAAAAAGACCATCCCCTAGCCCATGCCACTGTGGCACCTAGATCCCTAAAAAGAACTGAGTTCTTCCTGCTTCCATTCTTCTCCTCCTCAAGCCCATGTTATCTCAGCAGCCAGACTGACTCTTTTTAAATAAATAAAAATGCTAGGTGTTATAAAAATCCCTACATGTTCATATGGAAAACAGAATACACAAAGTAATACAAACCTTAATAATGGTAAGGAAGGAAATAAATAGTGTGATGAGGTATTAACGGGATGGAAAGACATGGTCAGTGAGGGTCTGTTTGAAGAGACATTTGAGTTGAGGCTAAAGGTATAGAAAAGCCAGGAAGGACTTGGGAAGCATGGAGTGATACACATGAGACTTGGAAGAGGACTAGGGCTTGGCTAGGTCAGGGAGCAAGAAAGGCAGCCTGCATGATTGGACCAGGTAGATGAAAGGGAAAGATGGTCAGATGCCAGATCAAAGGAACCATAACAATAGGTTCGGGTTTTATTCTAGAGAAATAGGGAAGTGATTGAAGAACTCTGAGTAAGAGCTTTTGTTGTTTGCCCCTTCTTGCTTATATTTATCTGTAGAATGATTATTCTAGACAGGGCCAAGAACACTCACACGTCCCTCAACTGTGTCCCTCCAATTGCCTTCATTGATTCTAACTGTGCAATGCTGAGGGGTGAGGCTGGGGGTTACCGAGGGGCTCTTTTGTGGTCTAAAGCTACAATTCTACTTCAGCTGCCTTTTTAAGGTTTCCCAGTGTTTGCATATTAAAATATTGTAAGTAAATTGAAATTTGCTTTGTCTGTTCAGAATGGGTAAGTTCTGTTTTTCACTGTTTCCCAAGGAAACCAAGTCACTGCATGCAAGGCAAGCACATATTGGAAGAAGCCCTCAGAACTGTAGTAAACATAAGAATCTTGCATACATCTGAATGCAGGTTTCCAGTCAGAATACCTGACTCACACACATTTTTACCATCAATAAAGGTTTTTGTTCTTAGCTCTATAAACTACCTTATTCATTTATTGATTGTGGAACTTTATGGAGTAGATAGGAAGGATAGGTTTTTTGTGCTGTTCAATAGCATCACTGGTTTTCTCCAGTGAAAGATCAGCTTGAAGCTACACTCTTCCCTCAGGAGGTAGAGCTTGCCTGAGCACTTCTCCAGTGATGGTGGCCTTAGCAACAGTGGCTGTCACCCAAACTTGCGATGAATTTGTTTTTTCTGGAAAATTCAGAATCAGGAAAACATAACTGTAGCCATTAACTCTATCTTTTCAGACTTAACACCTTAATACTACTAGTTGATTGTGGGGAAGCAGATATATAATCCAAAACTTAATAAAAATAAGCAAACCAGGTGTGTAATCCCAGCACTCAGGAGGCTGAGGCAGAAAAAACATTGTGAGTTCAAGACCAGCCTGGGCTACATAGTGAGTTTAAGGCCAGCCTGAACCACATAATGAGACCCTGTCTCAAAACATAGGACTGGGGATTTAACTCAGCGGCATAAGCACCTGCCTGGCAGACGCGAGGTTGTGAGTTCGATCCCCAGTACAATAAATAAGTAAATAAAAATAAGAAGTTGGAGTTAGAGGCCAATATCCAGCATTTCCCCCTCTACCGACACTACGTTGAATGCTTGTGCTCCTATCAGTTTCATGAACACAGAAAAATGAGAAGGAAGAAGAGAAAGGAAATGTAGAGTCAAAGAGTGATTGATGATAGAATAAAGATGCAAACTGATTCAAGTTTCTCCACAAAAACATGAAGAAGAGTCTCCTCCCAAATCAAGACGTGCTCAAAAACAACCTGCCCATACAGTGGACAGACTTGGACTTTCTGCTTGTTCAAGAGCACCAAATGTGGCATATGCAACTCAGCTTTTCTCCTCAGTTGAGTTTCAATATTTGACTTAGAGTAAAACCCAAGCCTTTGCTTTATGATGCATGATGAAGTTTAACAGAAGAATAGGAGAGGAATCTATTGAAAATGGAAACTGTAGAGGTCATGGACAACAAGAGAGATTTCGTTGTTCATTGCTCTACAATTTTATCCTCTTCCTACATCAGCTCACTTGGACTAAGCAAAGCTTTATATGCA
>RJWM01014761.1:0-49566 GCA_004363535.1 Dasyprocta punctata | reverse complement strand
AGGGGTGCGCCGGTGACCACGCCTCTAGCACAGAACCCTCCGGGGGACTCTGAGTCCAAGCCCACAGAGGGGCCCATGAGGTTACAAGGGTGGGAGCTCGTTCAGCCAGCGCTGGGGTCCCCTCCCGCGGTCAGCGAGCCCCCGCCTCTGCTCCTGATGCTCAGCCGCAAATGCTTTCATCTGGTGCCGTGCTGTGGTGTCTCAGCGCCCACCTTCAAGATGACCGGAAGTGAGAGGACACGGGAAAGTGGGCAGGGACTGCGGGCTGTCTTCGGGAGGTCCCCGGGACTGAAGCCGCGCGCCCCACACGGCTGCCCGCGAGGAAGAGGGCTCTCCTGCTCACATTTTCATCAGAGTGTGGGAAAGACATAAAGACTTGCAGCAAAATGTGCAACCTTGGCCAGATCCATGGTGACCACTGTTAATAAGGTAATACCTCTATTTTCATTTCCTTTTTTGGGTTCATATATATGTGATTTTACAAAAGAACAAAAGATACCTTTAAAACTGCTTTTCTATTTTAACTAACTAATATTTGTCAATATTAAGTAATTCACGTTATGCGTAGACCTTAGTTTATCAAAGTAATTTCCTAGTGATGAAAATTTAACCTTTTAAAATTGAGTTAATATAACAATGAGGCTGTGATAAACATTACTTTATACATTTTTTTTGTATCTGGTCATTCCCTCTAATAATATTTTAATAATGGGGATAGACTTCTTTGGCATGAAAAGAAATATTTGCAATTAAACGTATTTTTAGTCTGTTGTAAACTCATTCAAATCATACCTTAAAAATTTTGGCTCATGTTTAGCTTTTAAACTCACTTTATAAATTTTATTTAAGCTAATAATAATCTTAAAATAAAATATTTTATGAATGTAAAATCAATCACTTCATTTGCTTTTAAATTTATATACATTTTTGAGAAAATGACTCTATTACCTGATTATATTTAAAAATTTAATTAAATTCTCTTAGACACCATAAACAAACAGTCAGGTTTAATATAGCTGAATTTTTTTCTTGAAAGTGTAATATAGCAAACTTACAAATCTAACACAATGATTCTTTATAAGCAATTATCTGTTAAAACTAATATGTAAATACCTTAAGAATTTCAGAAACCTTGAAAAAAGTTTTAATATAGAGTTTGCAATCCTGTTACCATTACATTGTTCACTAAAACTATACGCATTGTGTTATATAATTTCATCTACTCAAACCATCAAGATGGAACAAAAACGCTATATAAAGTTTTGAGAAAGAAACAAACAAAACCTCGGTTGTCTTGATGCATCTTTAAATTGACACTACAGTGTTCAGTGGATTTACATTTTACTAAACTGAAAGGCAAAATAGAATGTGATACACAAAGATATGAATTAGCACATACAGTAATGTCTTGTTCTTTGTTATATAAATATTAACACTAAAATAAAACTATACCCTTGTCGCAGCAGTGTCTGAAATTACTATTCTGTATTCCTTTGAAAAACATTAATCTCATTGATTTTGCTCCTCATTTCTTATGCATCAACTGTATTAAAATTGATATTCTAGAAGTCACAGTGACTCTTGCAGACAGAATAATGACTTCTCAAAGGTTCCAATCATCAGGACCTACTAAGATATTGCCTTGTATAGTGAAGAGGTCTTTTCAGGTATGATTGAAGTTGGACACATCGTGGTGGTTGGATTATCCTACATTATTTGAGAGGGTCTAATTTTATTTTTGTCCATAAGAGTGTAGAATTTCACACCAATATGTCAGAAAGAGCTGCCATGAGAAGACAGAGTACTGTGTTACTGACAGAAGATGAGATAAATAAGAAGCCCCCTCGCCAAGGAATGTAGATGTTCTCTAGAAACTGGCAAAGGAAGAAACAAATTCTCCCTTAGGGCACCTAAAAAGAAATGCAGGCCTGCTAATACTTTGATTTTAGCTCAGTAGGGCAGCTGTGAGTCTTCTGAAATGCAGAATTGTAGCATAACAAGCTCGTGTTGTTTAACGCACTAACATGGTGATAATTTGGTATAGCAGTGATGTGGAGCTAATACAGAGACCCGTTATCACCAGAGGAAGCAGGTTAGGTAAAGCCCCTACTGTGCTCCATGGTCTCCCATGATACCTCTCACTGAGCATTAGCCATACTCCAGTCTCTTGGTTTTCCTTGTCATCTTTCTCTAAATTCCCAGAGAACAGAAACTAAGCTTTGCTCGCCAGTGACTTCAGAACCATGGACAGAACTCAACGTGTATTGGGTGAACCAGTCTTTGTCAAGGCTTCCTTCTCATCCACCTCCACACCATTTGACCTTGTTGGCCACTTATTAACCTAATTCTCTCAAATATTTAGGTAGCTATTATATACACAAATTTTAAGTATTTAGGAAATGCAATTTTCAGGAAAACAACCTCTGTCTCCAAGGCATTTGTACCTCTGCAATATAACAGATCGGGAGCTCAATAGCTGATTAGGCAAATTGGTAGATTGAACCAGAAAATTCCTAATCAAAGATAACCATGCCAAGGAGAAGAAAAAGCACTGGGAATGGAAAGACAAAATTGTACAATGTAGAAGAAATTCATACTACCAAGATAATTATGAACACAATTTTATCTTCAAGGTAACTTTGCTAGTCATCTTAGATGAGACGTTTTACAATAATGTTTCTGTCATCCAGTGCTTCACCCTACCCACCCAAGGATGTAATACTCTATTTCTCTTTCCTCGTGAGTCTATGATTTCATAGCTATTTCTCAGTAATTATCTCTGATTTGAAATTAGATTGGAGTAAATTTCTTTGGTTTCACTGTTTCCTCACTTCCTTCCCCACCTCAGAATCCTCTAACTCATGCTTCTGCCTAGATGTTTCCTCTCAATTTAATCTTGTTTATAGCTAGTTCTTTGAAAGGACCACTAATGTATGTTTCTCTAGTCTACCCTGATCAGCTGCTATGAGAAGAAACACCTGGTTCCAATGAGTCACAGAAGACTCTCCAGCCTGCGTGGGTAGATATGATTCTCTCCAAGGGTCAAGGCTTTATATGCATTTTAATAGTCTTAAAATGCAGTGGTTAACACTTCACATGGCATTAACTGCAGTAACCCTGCTTTGTTTTCTCACACCTGTCAGTAAATTATTGTGAGTATGTGTTCCTGGATGGTTTTCTTAAACCTGTCATTTCTCTGGATAATCTTCCATCCTAGGTTCACTTCTGCTGTGCTGCTGCTAGTAATAAAATGAAGTTGAGCAAGCCCACCATGACACTGGAGGGATACAGGGCTCTGTATATCTAAGATCACCTGCCTTCCACCAATGCACTCATAACTCATGGAGAAAACAGAATAAACATTTTTGTTACCTCAATACTTGGGACTTTTATCACATAATCCCAACCTACAGAGCCACCCTGATCACCAGCTTCTCCTGTCCCTAACATTTGCCTTTCTACCAAATTCTGCTCTTTGCTATTATCTAGAAAAGCCTGAGTTCTGGGACTTGGAAACACATCCTCACCTCTCACTTCTCTTTTTGTATCTCTTGTAGCACTGCCCGATCACCCTGGAGTCCCCTTCATGCTGTTTCTGTCCTTCAGTTGTCAACCTCCACTGTCTGCACACTCATTACAGCACCCTGTTCTCACTGACACACCTATAATCCATCCCAGAAGTAAACAAGAGGGATGGTGATTTTAAGGCCCTTTATCCTCTTCAAGATACTTCCAGGAAGTTGAAAATGCAATATGCGCACTTCCCATTGGTCAGAACTGTGGTGCTCACAAGAGCACTACACTAATGATCCCCTGTTTTGTTTGCTGGTGGACTTGGAGCCTTACCCTTTTGTTCCCTTTACTCCCCCTCTGCAAGCTGGAGAGAGTCCTGGGCACCCCTTGGATAGATCCAGTGGGGAGTTCAGGTGACAAAAGCCTCCGTCAACCACATGCACCAGTCTCGAGAATTCCATTTCCAAGGCAGCCCCTTTCCCACATGCTCTCAAGCTATACTCTGCTCAGATTTGCTCAGAAATCACCCTGATTTTCCTTGAAAGCTTCACTAGGTGTGATAAGTGTTCTCACACTCTTCCAAGTGTGTGTGTGTGTGCACATGTGTGTATACACTGTGTGTGTGGGACCATCACTATAGGCACATGAACTACATTTTGGGTGGGGTCTTATCCTGTGTATGCTTCTATACAGCAAGCTCACTGAAACATATAACCATTCTCCTAGGACAGTTGGGACCCAGTTCTAGTCTGGAGGTTCTGTTTCCAAAGAGGAAGGCAACAGTCACCACTGGGAGTTAATTTCGCATATCTTTGCTTTGTGTGTGATAATGATGGTTTGCACTGAGCAGATTTTCAGTAAGTACCCATTTACAATTATTGCATTTTTCTGTGCATTTCAATTATAGTTGTGGTATGTATATAATTAGGTAGTTTGTACTACGTGTGGTGCTTAAGTAGAAATATTTTACCAAGTAAAACTATTTACACACACACAACAGTATTCAGTATGCTTTTTTGGATAAATTCCAGCACAGCACTGGCCTGAGTGGCTCTCATTCTAAGGCTAAAAGGTCCCCCTACAGAGAGGGAGATGCTGCCCAGAGCTGTGATATTAGCTCATCACTGAAGATGTCATCAATAAATAATACACAGATTCATCACTAGGTAAGAATTTTCATAAATGTTTGTTTTAGATGTATGCTTAGAGACTCAAGTGAGCTCTGTGTTCTGCTTTCAAAGGTATCTTTTAACAATCATTATCTACCAAGCCTTTGAACTGTAATTTACCATTTAATTAAAATGTTAGTATTCATCTGTATGGCCCTTTTCTATCATCTGAGGTCTTCTTCACACATTGCAGGAGCTCAGGGAATGACTTATTTCACTAAGTGTTTCTTTGAAACTGTTACTTATTGGATACAATGAGATGTTTTGACATACACATGCATTGTGTATGATCAAATTACAGTAACTATATAGCTATCACCTTATTATTTATCACCTCTTTGTGATGAGAGCATTCAAAATTCTCTTTTCCAACTCTTTGACACACTCAGTGCATTTTGCTAACTATGGCCACACCGCTGTGCAATGCAACAGCAGAATGTACACATTCTGCCCATCTGTGACACTGCACCTGTTGACCAACCACTCCCCCACTTCTCCCCAAGCTCGCCAACCACTGGTAACTGCTATTGTATTCTTAGCTTCTATGAAAATGGCCTTTTTAGACCCAAAATGTGCATATCATTTCATATATGTCTTTCTATGCTTAAATTATTTTATTTAACCTCTGTGTTCCAAGTTCTAAGATCACTGTTTAAAAACTAACATTTGCTAAACCAGCTTGTGTCCTTAAAGCAAGAATATCTAATCATTTTATTTGTAGTATTTTATTCTCTCTCACTGACATATAAAATATTAAGGTGTAGTAACACTGTGTATGCACATTGAACTGCTTGAGACAAAATGACTATTGGACCACCGTCAACATCCAAAGTCCCTGAAACTTCAAAATTTATGTATTCATTGCTGTAGGAATTCCTCATCCTGTAAAAAGAATATCACTTCAAAATTTCCTTGTGAAGGCCGGGAGTTTGGCTCAGTGACTTAAGCACTTTTCTGACAGGTGCGAGGCTGTGAGTTCAATCCCCCGTGTCGCAAAAAATAGATAAATAAATAAATAAGTAAACAAAATTTCTTTGTGACTGGTCAGCATCTTATTTCAATTCTTTATGTAGTAGTTGTAATCAAAGGAAGACGTATATGTTATATATATTATATATTATGTATGTTACTGTGGTTGACACTGTAAGAACTGTAGAGAACTACATACTGACACCACTGTGCAAGAAAATTTCACTGGTGTTTCTAAAAAGAGTCAAGAGATATTTTCAGCTCCATTAAGCATGAGAAGTAAAATCAAGTTCTGTTGTTTATTTAGACCTGAGGGAATAATTTAAGTCTTACCATTGTAAGGATTCTTGTATGACTTACAAGGTACGCCCAAGAATCCATCGCTGGAGAAATAAATGAAATAAGTTTACTGTCTGTGTCTGTCTCTTCTCTTTTATTTAGAGTTTTAAAAAACTCTATTAAGTAGCAAATAAATTCTAGTGACTCAAAATATCACTTACTTTTCCACATAATAAGAAGTCCTGGTACAGGAAATCTGGATCTTATTTGGTGGTGCCACCACGATCATCATTCCCATATTGTATAATTTCCTATTCCACTATTCCTGTATTTTGTGTCTGCTGTTATCAGACTTTTGATTTCATGGTTGCATGATGTTTTATAATTATAGTCCACTACATTGTAGCCCTGAAGAATATACTTTGATTTCCTTTTACTGTAGTATCTAAATACTGTACTAATGAGAAATTAATTTGAGTATAATAAGGATGGCTGTGTGGAATTATGGAGCAGCATGCAGGTAGGGTAGTCTGATGTAAGAAGCAAGACACTATGCAAGTGAAAGCAGCCATTCCCATACTGCTACGATGGTTGGAATTCTGGCTGAGGTGACAGCATGTTATATCTGAAAAGCGTAGAACTAAGTACTTAGACTCATGGCGTTTGGACAAGTACATAAAGTAAATTTTACAAACCAGGTGTCTAATACAAACTATGACAGAAGGAAAAAAAGAAAACTAGGAAACAAAGAGTAATAGGAAAAAAATCAAAGAAAGGAGAGAATAAAGAAAAGATGGAGACAAAAACCTAAATGGAATAAAGTCTGGCTTAATGGAATAACAGAAAGAAGTTTCCCCAAATTAGCAAGAAATAAGAATAATGATGATATTAATGTCTAAGAAAAGTTCCTATGAAAGATTAATCCATGTCTTTGATTAAAATTTATAATATGCAAGTGCCCAACAAGATGACCCATGTTTATATTCATGTGTAAAAAAATCTTTGTTCCTATTAATGTACTTAATTCTTATGAGTAAACTGAGTTTTCAAGGAAAAGTGGTGGACTCCAGAAAAAAGGAACAAACAAAATCCATAGAACAAACCATTGACTGTCTCTAAGGTTCTTCCGGATTGGGAAGCAGTAACAAGGCACTCAGTAAAGCTTCCCAACATCTCGCAAGCTCTGCTTCTGTCTGAAAATTAGCAGAAAGCTTTGAGATATGGAGCTGATGCACTCTAGAAATCATATACGCTGAATACAAGTATTAATAAGATTAAACTGTCTAGCTTGAGTGATTATTAGCCAGCCATGAAAACATTTTCCAAAAATAATATTAGATGCCATATAACATAACAGCCATTATTATAAAACCTCATTTGTAGGATTGTTTGTTTGTTCAAAGTCAAGCACTGCTTCTGATCAAAGCCAACGAATAAATACACAATTAGGATGTGGTTCTGGGCTGAATAACTACCCTTCCTCTCTTCCATTACGGGGAGCTTCTGAGCATGTTGAAAATAAACCATATTGCTTGCTATCACAGAAGACTTATCTGGAAGAAAATGTTATAGAAAGATTGAAGCAATAATATCCAAGCCAGAATTTGGAAATGCTGTTTAAAAATCTGCCACTGCAATATAATGTAGACATATGTGCAAAATACTATCTTGAGGTATTCTAAACACAGTTGTGCAGCGAGTATAAAAGAATATCAATATGCCATAAAACCGCCCTTGCTGACAAATTTATAGTGGAAGAACGAACGATAAGAATTATCTAATGGACTGTTTTCTAAAGTCAATAATAACTTAAAAATGAACTCTGCAATGAGATATTTAAAGCTATCACTGGAGATACTCAAGAGTTAATGGAAAATATACTCCCACCTTTTTTTCTTAAGTGGCAAACAAGTGTAGCAAAAGATTGATGCATTGTATTTTTCATTCTAGAATACATTTTAAAAATACATTATTTATCAAAAAAAGCTTACTCCTCCTTATTTCTCCGATCCCCTGCCTGGGTGATGGGCACACACCACCAGCATTGGAAAACCTTCTTTAATTCCATCTCTGGACCTCATCTTCTTATCTGCGTAGGATGGATATTAACATTTAACTCATAGGTTTGTGTGAGAATTCAATTAAATGTGTTAATGCAATTGAAGAGATTAGCAGAGTGCCTGAGACATTGCAGCCTGTTTGATAAATGATGGCTATTACTACATTTATTTATGATTACTTCAACTTTGTTATTTGAGTTACCAAGTGCAGGAAGACTTACCTGAAAAAAGATATTTCTATTAACCAGTGCTTTAATTTTTGAAAGAGTCACCAGTATATATAAAAAAAACATGATTTGATGGGTATAAAATATTTAGGCTACTATATTAGTTTCCCATTTCTGCTGCAATACACTCCCACAGGCTTGGTGACTTAAAGGGAACAAGTTTGTTCTCTTCTGCATTTGGAGGTGAAAGCCAAAATCAAGGTATACACTAGATTGTGCTCCTCTGGAGACTCTGAGATGACAGTTCCTTCCTGGGTTGCCTCCTTAGTGGCTAGCTCATAGCTCATAATCTCTCCTTGAAGCATGATTTGCTACCACAGAACTTGAATCTTCTGCCTCCCATGGAAAGACCCTGGTGATTATATTAGGTTCTGATTTTCCAGGATATTTTCCCCCTTTTAAGATCTTACAATTAAACACACCCGTGAAGCCCATTTTATCAGGTGTTGTAACGTAGTTATAAGATCTGGTCATTACAAAATAGGCATTTTTAGGAGGTCATCAGTTGACCCATCACAGTTAACATTGCTTGCTGCTAAGTATAAGAAGTTCTGAGGACAATCTTTCAGAGTGTTTCATTTGTTATTTCCATCAAATGCCACTGCTTTCACAAGCTGACCAAGACAGTCCTTAACCTCCACATTTTCCAGCTTGATCTTAATCACAAATGGATGTGCATGCCAAATATCACTCACTATAATCTTTTTTTTAAAAGTTGTCTTGTTAGCATTTTCTTGTTAACATAAAAAAGCGTGACCACGTGAAAGGTGTTTTTTTTTTGTTGTTGTTGTTTTTTTTTTTTTGTTTAGAAAAGGAGAAATTGTCTTAGGCAATAGACATGGTAAAGTCCATTTTACAATGAATCTCTCTTCAAAAAAAGCAATGAATGAACAAAAGTATTCTGTTTCATGGCACCTATATCAATCCCTCCATGTTTTTATAATGGTTAAGAGTGTATATATTTAAAACACTGAGGATAGGTAAAGGGAAACACCAGTTAGTCAGAATAGACTGACCAAGCATATTCAGAACAATTTGGATTGGAAGACCGTATGTACATTTATCTACATACCTGAAGTGTTTATTGTTTGTGCCCATGGTTAAATCCTTTTGCTATACATCCTAAAAATAACATACTATTGGCTTTAAATTCAGAAATAAATTCTTTATCTGTTAACAATGCAAATGATCTAATGTCTTAAATGTTGAAGATAGTTTTGGGAAATGCTTGATCCCTTTGCTGTGTTGATGATTAATGTGAGAAAAGCTCTTATAAAGTGTCAAAAACCTAGTGGGCATGGTGAAGAGTAAAGTTATTTATTATTTAAACAGATCTTTCTTCTTCTTTACCATGTAAAAATAATTCTGTTGTATTAAAGTAATACAAATTTTGTACTTGAAATACCATCATTACCATTCTCTAGTTAAAGAAGAGTCACATCTTTAAAAACCTGTGGAATTTCCCCAAATCATGGCAGAGGTCAACTCAGATCATGATTCCAGACACAGACAGGCTTTTTAAAATCCACAGTAAGGGCCATTGGCTTAACTTTCCCAGTCACTTCCTTTCTTATTTTAAAATTATTTTATGTTGGTATTAATTGTCGATGGTAAGAATTTTTCTCTGCAAATTAAGATCTTATGCTTCAGTCTGTTAAATCTTGCACCAACATTGTCAAGGAGAGTTATGGCTGTTGGTGCTGGCCTGCAACAGAGGGACCACTGTCCATGTCTGTTGGTCTCCAAGGTTTCCTTCTCTTGTTCTTTTTACGAACTTCTTTTTACTGAGATCTCTCACACAAGCATGTGATTGCCCACCCACATACCAGAGGTTCTGCATGTCAGAAATTTAAAGGTGCAAATCTGATGGGAGAAAATTAGAAAGTTCAAAGAACAAAGATCTTGTCAATGTCACAAATATTAGCAAAATGCACAGACTGTTACATCCCACACAGGCCTGTGCTGAAGAATCAAGTCTGGGGGAAAGATGGATCTGAAGAAAAGAATCCAGAGAAGCTTCAGGTGAGTGTGGATTTGCTGGCAGTGATGCAGCACAAACGTCTCTGTGTGAGGAGCAGAGAAGCCACTGCTGTGGCATCAGCTTTTGTGCAAAGAAATCTGTAGGTTCACTGACAGAGAGTCATGGTCTATTCGACCTGTCCCCAGCTGGATAGTAGAAAAGGCATTCAAGACATGGTGCAAGGAGAAATACAAGGCTGACTTGCACCCAGAAATCCTGTACTCCAGACTTCACAGCAGGTGTGGATCCTTGGAATTGGGAATTTTCCCGCTATTCTGGTCCATGTTGCAACTGATAATTGTGTGCTTGTCATCAAATTCAGGTCTGGAAGGGCCTGTTCTCTTTTCTTAGGCTCTGCTCTTAGGGACTGTTTGTTCTACCAGGTCCACAAGGTCGTTTTAGGTCAGGTCCTAGGTTTTGCACCTGGCTCCTGAGAAACAGGCTGGGCAGCATTAGAAGCAGAGACATTACCATCCCATATCCATTTTTCAATAGTGCCAACTGGGCAAAGCGACTCTGAAGCACTGCTGAAATCATTAGCAGTAAAGCAAATGGCAACATTCAAAGCAGTAGGGCTCGTTGGCTCTCCATGACTGGGAAGCAGATACTCTTGCTCCAATTTCATTTGGGTACACCTGCAGTGCAGGCATTTGGGAGGAAAGTAAACATGAAATTCTAAAAAAATCTGACTCTGTGTTTTGGGGTGAAGTCAGGACATTCATGAAGCACAGTTGGGTAATCGAGTGCTAGAACTACAAAAATATAATGTGTGCAAAGCATTTTTCAAGCTTTAAAATGTTTTACACAACAACACACATGACTGTTGGAAATTACCTATAAATAAAACCCTTCATTTAGTTCTAATTCTGAAAATGTACTCTATTGTGAGGTGGTACTCTAAAATTAACATCCCTGATGTTATGTTTTCATGAAAAATGTCTGTGAAAGTGCTATATAAGAATAAGTCATTTATTGGGATACCATTCTTATATAAGTCACTCTTTTGGGCAATTTTGTGATGTTTTCTTTAACAAGAAGCACAGCTTATTGTGGAAATCTACTTCAAAATTTTATAGTTTTAAGTAATGGAAAGACATGTGCTCACACCTGAATTTATTTATTTATTTATTTATTTTTGGTACCAGGAATCAACACACCTGAATTCCTGAATTATCTTGATCAATCTTCCCCATACACTGCTATTTACTCAGGTCGAACCACGAGTCCTTGTACAATTATGTGTTTATGAAAATCAAGTTAAGATCTAGTTATATAAATTAACAATTTCACATGCTGGTAGAATAATATTTACTGGTTTTTCTACATTTATCGTTTCATCTATGAAAAGTTGATTCATGGGCAGTCAATTTTATGGCATGACAATTTAGAAAATTAAAGCTTATTCATTGTAGTTGGCAGAATTTTAAAAATGCCCTCCCCTGCCACCAGCCACAATATTACTGCTCCTGAGTTACTCAATCAAATGTCTACTGTTATGAAGGTTATTAATGTAGTGAAAATTTTAAACCAGTTGAACCTGCACATGCAGCGATCATGCCCTTGTACCTGACCAGATCAGGTGAGCGCCAAGCGTAAAGTTTTCTCCTAGTAGCAGCAGGGAAAGTCAAAGACTCAAAGCATGAGGGGAATTCAGTGTCCTCTTGATGATTTTAAAAAGTAGGTCAATAGGTAACAAAAGAATGCCTTTGCAGCTAAGAATGGCTATCATCTGACGACCAGCCAGGAAACAGAGTCCTGGATTGTACAGTCACAGGAACAGGACAAAGACTGGTTGACAAATTCAATGAGATGTTCTCCAGCTACTCCCAAGAGCCTCTGGCACCTTGATGTGGCCTTTGCGGCCCCAGATAGAAAATCCCGCTGAGCCCTGCTGATTCTAACCTGTAGGGCTGTGAACTGATAAATGAGTGATTTGTTGAACTGCTACGTCTGTGGTAGTGTTTGTACATGGCGATAAAGGAATAAATAACTGCAAGAGATGTCATGTACCCAAAGATATACAGTGCTTAAACATCTTGTGAGTTTTACCTTCCTGGCAAAGAAGGAAGTGTTTTGTCTAACTTAGTAGGAAAGCAGGAGGAATGACTTGCTCAAGGATTTGGGATTTGAATCAAGACCACAGTTTAGATTTGCTAATCTTTATGTGAGAACTTCTTCCACTTGGGCACTGCACTCTGCACTGTGTGCCCAGGATACCACCTTGCTGTCCATTACTTTGTGCTTTGGTGCATTATGCTTCCTGCCACACAATGCTATCTAGGGCAACTGCCAGCTTTTACTTCCTAGTTTGTGATCATTAAAATCCTTTTTTGTATAAAATTTGAATATTATTTCTAATTCATTTTTTTGTTGATTCTCTAGCTGATAACACCTTAACATTAATACCCTGCAGGAGAGGAAGGCCGGTAAGCAGAGTGGTGAGAAGTGGCTTTTGGAGAGCTCCACCCAGTTCTCCCACTACAGGTTTCCCCAGGGAGGCCTTGCGGGCCTCGCACTCTGCCCCACCAGAACTTTCTCCCCTGTACTTTTGCTGCAGGGGCCATATGGGCCCACGCTTCTCTGGGATGTCATCTTGTAAGGCTTTTCCAGATGTGCATGCCTGCAGCACCCACAGGAAGCCAACGTATCCTTGCAATACTCACACAAGATTGCAGATAGGTAGCTGTGATGTCTGCCCTGTTTGCCCCTGCCCTTTCTGTCGAGTTCTCTTCTCTCTGCTGAGGTGGGCACAGGGGACCAGCAGGCTGCACTGACCAGCCACAACTTCCCGTAATCACCATGGCTGGGCATCCTCCGGGTTCTCCCTGCTTTGCCTTCACTAACACCACCGCCTTCCACCTGGCCCAGGGCACAGACAGCTCTCAGGGGTCCTTTCCCTCTCTAGCAGCCAGTCTCTTCACACAGACTGAGGAAGGTGGCAGAGGACAGTAGAGGAAATCCCACCACTCCTTGGCAAGGTACCCACTGCCAATTATCGGTTGCTTCCCTTAGAATGCAGAGCATCCAGCACTATGGCCATCCAGCTGAGTGGCCCAACCCTCAGGTCCTGGAGGAAAGAAACAGTCCCACTCATGACTTATTACATTACCCTGAAATATTCGTTCCTATCACAGCTTACAGAAGAAGAAAAGGGGAGACGCAGCTTAACAAAAATTCACCTGGGAATCTGGAATTAAACAGCTAACTTCATTTATAACTCCTTGTTTCTATCATAATTAATGAGATAGTATCTAAGAAGAATTAATACATGTATAGAAGGATCTGTATTTCATTTACCATCTGTGAGTTAATTATTATCTAAGACCTTTAGGAATTCATTGCTATGTAAGTATTTGAAGAAACAATAAAATTTTGGGTTCAGAGTAGAGCAGCATTAATATGATAAAGAGATAATTGTGTTAGTGTGAGTTATTCCATATTACGGAAAAATTATGACTTGATAATATCATTAGGCACTTTAATGTTTTGGGGGGAAATAAATGAAGTGGCTTTCCATAGAGCAACAGATGTGGCTGCCCTCAGACACTGGCCAAGTCTCTACTCAAAAGTGACAAACTTCTAGGGTGCTGGTCAAGGTGTGAAGACGAATAAGTCTGTCCATGTTACGAGGCATCTCTAGGTTGATCATGAGACAGGAAACCAAACAGAAAATAAGGAGTCTACAGGAAGTGCCACACAGGCTGAAATTAGGCTCCATGTCAGAGGGGAAGGGGAGAGGTCAAGAGTGCTGACAGAATCTGAGATGCCCTGAAGGGAAGAATTATCGTCCAAGATGGCATATCAATCACAGCCCCTTCCCGCTTGGCAGGCGGTGTGTGTGGAAGTGGAGGGAAGTACAGCATCATTATTTTTCGTTTATTGGGTGCTATGCTGGCATCAGACTCTGGATTGCATTGAGCAGGATGCCTACAACATGGGTGTGATCCAGTGTGCAAACAGATTGAGTTACACAGACCAGGCGCGGAGAGTGGAAGAAGATGCAGTGAGACAGCAGTAAGTTAGATGGCATTTTTCCTCCAGTTTTTATAGTTTGTTTTTCATACACTAAATCTCCAACTGTTAACTTCCTACTGTGTGCTTAACACTGCGATAGGAGGCTAGTGTAACCTTGGTTAACAGAAATTAGGCTACTATTTTCCTTGGATTTTTGGCAGTTAGCTTTTGAAGTTCAGAATATTTAGAAAGTTCTTCATTTCTAGATTTCTACTTCTCAGTTTTAAACTTACTTTTGAAGTCAGCAGTTGTGGTTTTATATAAAATACACTGTTCAAAATCAGAAAATAACACTTTAAGTTGACTGCCCTTTGTAGTATTCTCTTGTCTGGAACATTGCTAGTTAATACTTTATTTCAATAAGAATGGACATCGGCCTATTGTGTTGTCAAGTTCATGCTGCACCAGATGCAGAAAAAGTCGACAGCAGAATGGCATGTTGCTTGGAAGTTCTAGTGAAAAACATTTTTATAAAAGAAAAAAAGAGAGACAGCAAGAGTTTTACATTGTTTATGAACTATTCTTAACTGTGTATTTACCAATAAAATGATAGAAAGCAATGACACTTCTAAAATTCTGACAAGAAGAGCCATTTTGATGAGAATATTGAAATTAATTTTATATTAATAAATCCTGGAGCCTTTATTCAATCCTTGGTGAGCGTTGTGCTACTGTTTAGCAGACACCAAAGCTAGGAGAAAAAAATCCTTTATGAGAAACTGGGGCTCAGGATTGGACAATTGATGGTGAGCCAACTTTTTGTTGAAAGAGTCATATAGTAAACATCTGCTGACCATAGTATGGTCGCTGTCAGAGTGTCACAGGTACCAGGCTAGGCCAGTATAACGAAGCAGCAGCATGGCCCAATATGCAAGCGAAGGAGGTGGGTGTACCCCCACCAGACGGTGCGCATGGAAGCCGGAGGGCTGGGCTTGACCCACAGCCCTCGCCTGGGGCCCTGGGGCCTTTCCAGTTCCACGTCTCCTTGTTGCTACTCACCCAGTGATGAACAGCAAAACCACAAGGCTACCCAAGGGAGGCAACGGGAAGGACCGCACTGCAGGGAGCTGCGTAAGAGTGCGGGTGCCCGGAACGCCACACGAGACAGAGGTGACTACCCGGACAGCGCTCAGCCCGTGCTCTGAATGGAGATGCACCTGCTGTCTGTCAGGATGAATTTTCCCCTGCAGCGAGCTGGCCAGCCCTGTGGACCTTGGTCGGAAGGCAGCAGCCGCACCCGCTTCCCCTCTTCTCTGGTTTCAAAGCATTTTCCTTCCTTCCAGCATAGCCTGCTCCCTTCAAGCAATGCAACAACTGAGCCAAACTTAACGTCTCCAAATTTTCATATCTGGTGATTAGGCCTCCTACCAATTTGATTATGAAATATATGGACTGGCTTGTATACTGTGGATAAACGCAGACATGAGCAGGAAATAAGGAAATGGTGTAAACAAAGCTCTCTCAGGCTTGCCAGGTAAAATTATACTTTTAGAACCTTAAAAATAGTTCCTTTTTTAAAGTAAGAATTGACCGTGACTGGTCGTGACCTATTCACTTAATTGAGGGATTAACTGAGAATAGAAGAAGAAGAAGAAGAAGAAGAAGAAGAAGAAGAAGAAGAAGAAGAAGAAGAAGAAGGAGAAAGAGAAGGAGGAGGAGGAGGAGAAGGAGAAGGAGAAGGAGAAGGAGAAGGAGAAGGAGAAGAAGAAGAAGAAGAAGAAGAAGAAGAAGGCATACACAAGTTCAAGTATTGCTGTGGTCCCTCTTATACAGGAAACTCCAAGTGTAAATATGTTCAGGAGAAAATACAAAACACATAATAGGAAACAGGGAGATAGATGGAAACAGGACCAAGAGAGGGTGGGAAGCGAGAGGAAAGAGACTTAAAACGAGTTAAGATGTGTTATGCACATGGGCCAACTCCATACAGTGAGTGTAATTGTTATGCACTGCAAACATGTACTAATACAAAGGAAAAAGAATGGATAAAAACAACTTCATAATTTTAAAAATTACTAACTCAAGTGACTACTACTTTTTAGTCAGTGTAGTCAGTTGGACAGTGTTCGTGTGTTCTTTCAGTAGAAGTATAGGCATGTCACTGAAAAAAAAATTTATTACACATTTAAACATGAAGGCTACTGTAGGAAGAACTACCCCCAAAATATCAAATTGGGAGATGTCTTTTTCAAAAAATCTATACTAAGAATAAGAAACATGGTAAATGCACGAGTTAACTGAAGCAGAACAATAGTCCTCAAGAACTATGAAATAGCATTACAAATATAGAATGTGTATATTATCGTGGTTTATACTTTACAAGAGCGAGTGTTAAAATTTGAATTAGGAAAGTCAGAGTAGCAAAAGTGCCAACCGCTGTAACACCAGTAATAGGCATAACTGGAAGGCAAAGGCCTCGGCCTGTGGACATCAGCTCAGATTCGGGACCAGAACTCTCTGTGGCAGCCTGGCACAGCTATTGGAGTGGATGGGGTGGGGGTGGGGGGATGAACTGTCCTCTTGCGTCGTTCCACACTGCTGTGCTCACCAGCCTTGAGTGCATCCCTTCACTGATTGGCACCTCGTTCTATATGCATTTGCTCAACTCTGTCTCAGTATTGTTGTCGAAGGTATCATCCCTTAGAAATCACCAACCAAAACCAAACAGCAATTCCAAGGGACTGCTTTAGGCAAAAGTAATAGAAACCTTGCTCGACAATCAGCTAGAGTTGTGCTCTATAGTGTACCAGTAACAGTGGACCTGGACTGGGTAGGGATTTCTGTGCCAGATTAGTTGGGAAAGAACCCACCCAACAGTCAAAAAAGGGTTTGAGCACATTAAGACAAACATAAGAACAAGGACCTGAAAACACAGGAGAGAGAGGATCTGCCCGAAAGCCCTCGTTTTATATTAGATAATTAGACCTTGTTTTGTCTTTGTTTTCACAACCGGAGGTGAGGATAAAGACCAAAAAAATTATGTTTAAAAACTTTATGGATTTGGGGATATAGCTCAGTGGCACAGTGCCTGCTTGGCAAGCCCAAAATCCTGAGTTCAATTGCAGGTACAAAAAAAAAAAAAAATACAAAACACACTTCATGGAAACATTGATGTAAGATATGGTCTTAGTCCATTTGGGCTGTTTTAATGATGCACCATAGACTGAGTAGTTTATAAACAACAAGAATGTCCTGCAGTCAAGAAAGCTGACAGGTCCACAATGGAAGTAAAACCATATTTAATACCTAATTAGGGCCAGTCTTCTGTATCCTAGACAACAACTTCATGCTATATCTTAACCTGGCAGAAGAGAAATGCTCCCTTCTTTGAGCCTTTGTTTAAAAAAATAAGGCCATTAACCCCAGTGATTAGAGTTCAAATTTTATCATCAAATTACTACTCTAAAGTACTCATGTCCTAATATAATCAGCTAATAATATGTACTCTCAACATATGAGTTTTGGGGGAAAGGGTACACATATTCAGATCACAGCAGATATTAAAGAAGGATTAAATTAAAAGAGAAGGTAGTCTATGTTCATGAATTTGAATTATCATATGGTTAAAGAGTAGTTCTTCTAACTCTATTTTTAAATCCCAAAAATTCCAAGTGAACACAAGAAAAGTATTTATAGATATCAACAGACCAGTTCTATAATTCTATGGAAAAGCCAAAGGCTTAAAAGTGTTAAGAAAATACTAAAGGAGAATGTAATTGGAGAACTGATAGCTCTTAAAACCAAGTTAAAGTAAAGTAATAAAAAACTGAAAGAATAGAAACAGACAACAAAGCTCAGAAATAGATAGACAGGGATACATTTAATTGACACTGACACAAGCATATTTTTAATTTGTGCTACTGGGGCACATGTTTGTACAGAAAAATAAAAATGATAATGATACAAGACATGCATCTTATGCTTTGCACAGGAAACTTGCTGGATAAAGGAATTGTGTTGGTAATATCTCACCCTGCTCTCTCTCAGCCTGCACACCTGCAGCCAAGTCATCTACTAACAGCCATACTAAAGTCCCTGTCATGTCTCCCTGCTGGTTTTAGAATTGGTTCCCTGCTTTGATTTTGGTGCTTTGATTGTAATGTGTGCTGGCCTATCTCTATGGGTTTATTTGATTGGAAACCTCTAGACCTCAAGTACCTGAGTGTTGATTTTCCATAGATTTGGGAAATGCTGTTATAATTTATTTAAATGTGCTTTCTGGACCTTTTCACCAACATATAATACAGATATTATTTGTCTTGGTGATATCTCATAATTCTCATTTGCCACTAATTTTCTTTTCTTTCTTTTTTTTTTTTCAATTTTTTAAAATCCTGGGTGGATTATTTCAAATGTTGTACCTTAGAAATCATCAAGTCTTCTGATTCAAGTGTGCCATTGAAGCTTTCTATTGATTGTATTTTTCAGTTCAGTCATTGTGTTCATTATTTATAGGATTTCTATTTGTTTATTGTTTGTATTACTTGGTCAAACATTTCATTTTGTTGATGAATTGTTTCTCAGGTTTTGTTTAATTTTTCTATCTGCATTTTTTTGTAGTTAAACTGAGTTTCCTTAAGGGAATTATTCTAAATTTTCTATCTGTCATTTTATAGATCTTAATTTTCTCAGTTCTCACTGAAAAATTAAAGTGGTGCTTGGTTCATGAATTTAGTTCTTTCCACAATTCTGGTTGCTAGCTGAATTGTATGAGAACTGAATCAAATTTCCCCATAAAATCAACATTAAATGTAACTACTGAATTGATTCATTTCTCGTCCAATTTGTTTTCTAGCCAAAATTATAGGAAGAATTAAATTCATGAACCAAGGTGCAACTTATTTTTTGTTTTTTTTAATCTTGGTGTCTGAACATTTGAGGAAATGGTCCCCTCTCTGGGCCTTTGTTGATGTGCTTTGGGAGTGACAGACCTTCACAGCTTAGACTCGCCTAGGATTATAATCTGTAGATGGCAGCAATCCTGGAAAGGTGGCCTGTGGTGTCAGGTTCTTTAGCTGTGGTGTTCCACTGTCTGTTCTTTGAGTTCCAGTAGCTCACTAGATGTACTCTAAAGTCTGATGAGTCCACTCCCTGAACCTTATGGTTTGGTGAAACTGCTGACTGTGCTTATTAGTTACTTCTAATTAGGCTTGAGTTCAGGCTTCTTTGCCCGAGTGGGCAATATGGCTGCTTGCGTTCTGCAGAGAGGTAGTGACACATGCTGGATTTTGAGGTTTGGCAAACTCTTTGGCACTGTTTGGCCATTCAGGATGAGCAGGATCAAAGGTTCCACTCCACAGTTATGTCTGGATACAGATTTGCCTCCTGGAGTGGAGAAAACTTATGCTGGAGACTAAAATCTTGTGGTGTCACCATTAATTCAGTGACATTGGGCAAAACCAGAAGCTCTATCTTGTGCATATTGCCAAATCTATACTTGCCTTCTCATTTGGAGAAAAGTGGAGCACCAAAGTTATGTGGAGTTGCCACACATAGTGATGAGGGTGGGCAGAGCCAGAAGTTTCTTTTGGATATCTGTGTATCTTCACTCCCTGTGCAGTCAGGGCAGTCTTAGGAGAGCACGAGGCCTGGCTGAGGAAGCAGGGATGCCCTATGACCTGAGCTTCCTGCTGACACTGTGTCCTGGTCTCTCTAGTGTGACAGCCCCACTGCCAGATCTGAGTATCAGTTGTGATGAGTCCCATTGCTCTTCTCTGTTTCTAGCTGACCACAGGGTGCCCATCCCCACCACTTCTCCCATGTTTCCTGCAGCTTTGGTCAGGACTGGCCTCCCTGGAAAGATTCCAGTATCCTGCGGAGCCCGAATGTCTGCCTGCAATTCTTTATTTCCTTTGGAGACTGGAGAACTGTTCCATTTGTGAGCTGTTAGGCTGCCTTGGGGAAGAGATGCCATCAAAGTAAAGTACTTCCTATTATTCCTGTATAAGGTTTTTCTCCGTTTTGTGGCCCATGATCAGTTCCGAGACATCCATCAGTGTGTTCTTGTTTGTGAAGAGTTCCTGGCTAAGCTTCTGCGGAAAGTGCTATTGCAACTCTTGCAGACATTACTCTTAATGTGAGGTCACATTCTTTTCACATACAAATCTTGTCTGTATTTTGTATTTATTATTCCATCTTGTTGTTCAGTGGGTCCCAAATTACCTCACAGAATTCCTCATTGCACTGGCATCTATGTTCATCACCTTCAAAATATGCATTAATTCTTCTGAATTTTTAATTCTGGTTTTCATTCAAAATAGACCATTTTCAGGAAATGAACTCAAAATTTCTCCTTGTATCATAATATGTATAGATTATTTCCAGTTGAATTAATTTCCATAGGCATAACAGACTCATTTTCATTTGTCTCAACAATCATCACTCAGAAAGATATCCCATTTCTCCTGTTCTCCCCTGCTTTATTAGGTCTTTAGCATTTATCATTGGTTTGCCTGTTTCTTTTCCAGTAAGTGTGAACATAGTTGGACAAGTTACCAGAACAATTCTGACTGAGTCTAATACAAATACAACTCTTCAGTCTCTGACACCAAACACGTATGAGATAGTCTTAATGCCATAGACATATAGAGATAGTATGTAAAATTTATAGAGAAAATTATAAAACAAGACTGACACAGGAAAAAAAAAAGATTCTCATGAAGAAAATTAAATTTCAGAGGTATGCAAATTTGCTGAACATTCACTCCTAAGATTTTTAACTTATAGGATCTCAGGATCAATTAATGTCCAACGAAGTGGAGATCCACACAGGCTTGCAGATTTAAAGGACTGCCAATCTGTGAAGATGAGTTTGAACAGTTTCCTCCATAAGCTTCAAATGATACGTGAGAAGAGTGGAGGTTGCTACTGCTGGCTTTGAAAGTGGAAAAGTGGAACAAGGAGCCATGGGAACAGACGCTGCAGAGGAAGGCACCCCTGCACTGAGTGTACATAATGTCCCGGGTCCAGGCAATTTGGCTGCAAACTGAACTGTCTGGCAAAATTTTGCTTCCCTTTGTGAACCCTGAATCAGGTGCCTACCTGTGGCCATCTTCCCCCAAATCACAGAACAGATTAAATGCATAAACTGAGGCACCACTGGATTTCATGCCAGTGAAACCTAAGTCATACTTGTAGCATATAGAGCTTAAAAATGATAAATTTCATTATTATAACCCATTAAATTTTTAGTGATTTTTGAACATGGCAGCAATAGCAAACTAGTACAATAGTATAACAAGAAATTAGATATAGTTTACAAAGAGAATTCATGGATTAGAAAATAGATTTGAGGCAAACATTCTGAGAAAAATATGAAAAGCAATCTATATTTTGGTGCATTATGGTAAAATAAAAGAATATAAAAAACTTGACAATGGTGCACTTATAAGTAGTTACTTAAAATTTCACTGAGGTGTAGACACAAAAATAACATGCTGAGTGAAGAATGCAACACAGCATGAGTTAGAAGAAATAGCTCAAAGAAATTGGTAAACATGTGAATAACTTTAAATAATAAGAACACAGTATAAACAATTAAAATAACTGGAAACTGCAGTGCAATTAGTGTCCTTAAATCCCTTTTATATTTAAGTAGTTGGAAATAGTCAATCAAAAGTTTCTATCATTTTGTAAAGAATCAATTCAAAGATTTTGGTAAACAGGATGTGTGTGTGTGTGTGCGCGTGTGTGTGGATAAATAATATTACATATAGTGACAAAGGTTTTGCATATATCATTTATGTAAAATAGGATACCCATTTTTAAACTGTTGGCTCTATACCAATTGGCAGATCTTTGATCAAGGACTATGTCATATGGATTTTCAATATTTTAATATTGCTCTTTTGGTAAACGGAAAGGCTAAAATAAAGGGGTTGGAAATACTAGCCTAATACATGCTAATCCAACAATATTAATTGAACGTAAATATAATTTAATTATCTAGAATGTTGAAAATATTCAATGGTTTATAATAAAATACTCAATTCTGTAAGAAGATCAGAAAAACCTGATTCTTTCTTTAGCAAAGTAAACACTACTTAAATTGAAGTGAAACATTTGTAACTGTAAAAATATTTTGGGAAAATTGAAGTGGAATTTTTTTCTTTCATATGTCAAAAACATCAAATCTAAAAACACTGGTAATTATATAGAACATTCTACTAATGCAGTCAACAAAATATAGGTCCTCTAGGCTCACTTAGGCACATCATGTTTACAGGAATCAAGTGTTTGTAATTTGTCGCCCATATTTTGCATGTAAATAACATTTTTCTAGAATTCTTTCTTCCTTTCAGGAACCTGCACCCACCTCCGCAGCTCCCACTCCTCGTGGTGAACCTTTCCCCTGTGGTATGCAGCACAAGCAATACTGCACCACACTTCTGTCTGTGCCACTTCTAAATCCTATCAACTCTCTTACGTTCTTTTTCTTTTGGTCTCTCTATATTAAAATGACTTTCTGCTTAAGCCCAGTTTATCTGGATGATTTGCTTTTTAATTCAAGTCTGTCGTCTTTCTTGTTCTGCTGCAATTCTTTCTGTATTGTGTTCCTCTTGTATCTTTAATGCCCATATTATCACACAATTTAAGAAAATAGTCTTAGATAGTTCTATAATTATAAAAGAAAACAGAAGAAAAGGAGGAAGGAAAGGAATCTGAAAGGTTAGAAGGAAAGGAAGGAAGGGAATGACAGAAGGAAGGAAAAGAGGAGCAAAGGAAGGAAGGGAGGGAAGGAGAGAGGGGAAAAAGGACCTGGATTCTCAGGGGAAACATTCCAGGACTTACCGTGCCAAGGCAGAAAAGAGAGACTACACCCTAAGGACAAACCAGACTCAGAGCTGGCAAGACAGTTTTCCCAATGTATTTTGTTAATAATAGCAGTTACATCCCGCCCAGACCCCAAGAAGTTGAGAGATAAACTTAAGCAATGGTTGACATGGGTGGATATCACTTACACACCAGCACCAGACTCCTAAGACTACAATCTGGGCTTCACCATCTACAGCTGAGTGACTAGCCCTTCAAATACCAGACTGTTTCTGACAGTAAGATGTGACATCTGGAAAGTGCTGCTCATCCTAGAGTGGACAGTTAAGAAAAGATCACTTTTAAATCATTGGCAAGAAATCTCTTTCCTGCAAGAGTTTATTTAGGTGTTGTAGCACAGCAAATAATACCTGAACATGGTAAGCTCTAAAGCATGATTCAATAACTCAATCTCCCATTAAGTAATCTTGCTTTCCTTATCTCTGTGGAAATCCAACAAAATATTTCTTCTGTTATTGATTCTATAAATATTTCTTAATCGTATTATTGAATCAAACACTGATCTTCTTTGAGTATTTCTCATTCACATGGTCAAAAATACATGAGTAGTAGAGATACTACATTTGAAAGAACTGCATATTTAAAAAGTTATCTAGAAAACTTATAACATGGATAATTTCAAAAATAAAAATTGGTAGAAAGTATTTATAGCTCCTGTTCCTTGATAATCTCATGGATCAAACAGCATTGGAGGGTATCCAGAAAAGGAATTACTCGGTTTACACAGAGATAAGGGAAACGCTTGGTTCTAGTTCTTTTCACAAACACTGCACTACAAGTTTCCAAACTCTGCAGTAATTACTTGTGAAAGGTAAGAATAATGGCAGCAAAAGTGAAACGCAGTAAGTTCTTTTTGTCAGTTAGTTTTATTTCCTGTGACATCATTTTGATTGAGCTCCAGAATCACCATAAGGTTGGCTCTCAATTTCATAGTAAATAAAGTTATGTTTCATACTCTTCAATTACTAGTAGATAAAGTTAGAAATTTGTTTTCCTGGCAGCATTTGTGGTATGTAAGGTATCAGAGTTTCCACTTGGTACTTTTTCCTGAGGATGACATAAGAACAAAACCATACTGTAGAGGAGCATAAGTTTTCCTTTACTCTTCTAGTGTAATGAATTACTCTGAGTTATCCATCTTTCAAATAATAGTACACTGATAAATCCACTGTATATTTATTAAAATTTTGTTATCAAAGTAGCAAATGATAAGATTTATCTCAGAAGATTTTCCAGGGGTGCATGCAGGTACGTTTTCACAGACATGTGTTCCTCAGACAGCAAGAGGCTTCCATCGAGCTTAAAAGTTAATTAAACCAAGTCTTTCTATTTCACAACAATTGAAATAAAGGGCTCCCATTAAATTGTCAGATAATTAGCATAATTTAAATGCATATCTATTTATTTGTTTGTTTCCATGTCTTTCTATTGACATTATCCAGGTCTTCAATATTGCAGAACAGAATGCAATACACAAAAGCATTGCATTAACCTTTGTGGAATAGTTTAGGGCAAAACATCATGCATCCAATGAGTTGTGTTTTTAGTTTCTGAGAATTATGAGAGCTGTGTCACAAGAAGCTTACTCTTTTGGCCAATTATTTGGCAACCATATATATATAAACCATGTGTTTAGGAGTAGGGGAAATCTACACAAATGCACATAGCATTCTTATAATTGGTTTCCTTGGTCACATGAGAAATGCACTGGGGAGAGAAAATGATCACTGTTGCTTTTGAACATATTTGTAGTGTATTCTTTAGCTTACTAAAATCAAATGCTGCTTTTATCACTTCAAAGACTTGATCCTGTTTATCAAGCATAGTCTTCAAACAGTAGTTAAAAACATGACACTGTGACCCATCTGTATTTCTATGGAGTAGAAGTGAGAGATTCAGATATATTTAGTAAAAAATTAATTTTTTCTAGATTTTGGCAGCAAGGCAATGGCCATGTCTGTCTATCCATCTGCAATGTGCGTGAACACTAAAACACTAGGGTAAGAGGATGTTAGAATGAGAGATGGAAGGCAAGCATACATTGTACTCCATGACACAAAACCTTTAGGATCCCAGGTTGATCATGTGACAGAATTCATTTTTGCAACATGTGAGAGGACAGCAAGAAAGTCAGCAACTTAGTGTGCTGACATAGCAGCAAAACATGATTTTAATTAGCTCGCACAGAGGGCACATTGAGGGAAAAGTGACATTTCATTGAGGAATATACTATTAAACACAACCCTCCTTGACCTGCCATTTATCAAGGTATGAGCTGAAAGCTGTCTGACTGTGTAGAGCTGCCCTTGCTGTCCTTTAACCCAGGGGCATATGGCTCATTTGCACAAACATTTATTTGGGAACTTCCTCAGTTCCTTGACATCTGAGCACTGTCTACGTACTATCATCTCAGAGAAGAAAACACTGATTTTTAATGAAATTAAAGGTGCATCACATAGTCTGAAGAAAAAGTAGGCAGTTACTGGAAAAAAAGGTAGATACTAATACATTAATAATGAAAAACATTTGTTTGTGTTTTCAACTACCATTTTAGGAAAAATGATCTGTCTTTCCTATAACATTCTCTATTTAAAATCTAGCAGTAATAACACATTATTACTCTGAACTTGTTTAAAGGTTGTCTTCCAATTTATTTGGAGTTACTGTTTTCAATTGTCCTTAAGAGATGTGCCCCTTGGAGAAACCTTGGAAATCACCTTTGTTCCTTGTCTCTACCTCATTGTTCATATCAAGCCCAGCAGAAAAAGAATAGCCCCCATAAAAAGAAGTGCATCTCCTATTTCTCCTTTTCATGGCTCTGGGTTTGCTTGAGGTGTGTGTTTGGGGGGGGTGTGCACGTTGAGATATTTGGCATAGTCTAATAACACTTCTTTAGCTGAGCTCTTACCTCCTTGGAATCTTCTCCCCCATGGATCAGCACGTAGATTTTTTTCAGGTTACTCATGATCAACATAGCTTTGCTTGGGAATATGTAATGGCTCTCCATTTTTGAGAGATTGATCTTGAAGATGGCACTTCTAGTTCATATTTCTTACAACTTCTGCGTAACACACAACAAATTCAGTGCCCTAAAATTAACACCCAGATTCGCTATATGTGGACAGCCTGAGTGTTGAGAGTGGCTTCTCTGTTCAGGGTAATCACAGGCTGACAGCAGGTGTAACAAAATGAAACTATCACTTGGAGACTCCAGGAGGAAAATCCAGCCTCCAGTGCTCTTTGCTTTTTGGGAAAAAATCATTCTGTTGTGGTTGTCGGACTGAGAACCCTGTTCCTTGCTGTCAGTTCCCAGGGGACTGCACACACTGCCTGACACAGCCGATGCCCACGGCATGTCACATCTCCTGTTCAAACTCTCTGATGTCCTCCTTACTTGGCATCTAAGTTTACATTTAATGTAATGAAGGGATTCATTCCCACCTACCTGGAAAATCTCCCTATTTTAAATTAAACTTATTGGGGCTTTGATTACACCTATAAAACCACTTTGCAGCAGTACTTGGAAGAGTTGTTATTTGAATACCAGGGAGGTGCACACATATCAAAGTTCTGGAATCTTGGAGGCTTTTGGGGAGTCTGCCTATTACAGAATCCTTTTACAATCCCACCCCAAATAAGATGTTTGAAAACTCACCATCAGCTACACCTCTACATCAGTGTGTTTCCTTGACTTGTAGCGTTACATAACCTTGGAACTTGTTAGAAATGCAATTCTTGAGCCCTCCGAAGACTTACTAGATGGGAAACTATGGGGTCAGGATCAGTAATTGGTATTGGGATATGCCCTAAGTTTCAGGTGATTTTGAGACAACTGACATGTCTGTGTTTTTTCCCTGATAACCACATCTCAAACTAACACACATGAGAATCTGGAGAATCGCTCAACAGATTCCTCTGCCTCGGTACCAACCCCTGGCTCAGTGAGACTGGGTAGGCCCTGAGAATGTGGGTTTCCGTGGGGCTCCCTGTGCTGATTTTGGCCCAGGCAGCACCCTTTGGGGAGAACTGTACTGAAAGAGAATTCCTCTGAGAACTAGAAAGCACCTCAGGTTTCTGGAACTTCAAAGGTGCCATCCTCTCTGTCTGAGGCTGCCCTCAAACACCTGGTCAACACATGAGACTCTCATGGCCTCTTACCTCTGTTCCTAAGCCCATCTCTCTTATTAAGAATTTGCCAGGAAAATGCATAAATCTGTCTCCTCCCCTCAAAACTGTGTGTATGTAGCAATGACAACACTCTTGGTCTTGTTATTTAAATATAATCTCTTTTTTACAAAACTCATGCAGTTTCTACCCTTGTGAATACAAACTCAAAAATACTTGGCCCTCAAAATATTTGTTGAAAACCTTTGTTGAATTAATATATGCATGAATTAGTGCATGTCAGATAGGCAAAAGGAAACCAATCATATGTATTCATAAAACACATTTTCTTGCATATTGTTTATATTGTCATAATGCTTGAAACATTAAATGTATGACAATACACAAGCTTTCTGCAGCTTCATTAATAATAAACATAACCAAGTTTGTGGATTGCTAAATGCCTGACTGGTTAGATAACCTAAAAATTGCCATTAGTAATCATACGGCATATAATAACAAGGGCTTGAAATTTTATTGCAATTCTATTAAAATAGGAGAGACAAACATTAGAATACCTAAAGTAGAACCAAGATTATGTTGAACAACAGCTTCTTAAGAATCATTACAAGTCAATTTGCAAAAAGAACTACTGGGAGTCTCCTGAATATTTTCTCTTTCTAATTCCCACAAAATAAAATTATGCCTGGGTTGAAAGTGGAGAAGGCTTGTAGTTCACACTGATGCAATTCAGCACCATTCAAGACTTGATTTAAAATGTCTTGCCATTTCCCAAGTGGTAACACCATCTCAATTTTACAGTTTTTTTTTTGGGGGGGAGGGGGTGCAACGCCATTGTCGTCATGAAATCAAACATTAAAATAAGCACAAGTTGTTCTTCTTACCATATTGCAAGGCTTTAATGGAATAACCAAGGAGAATGTCATGTATTTTTAGCCTTATATTTTTATGACAGTCCGTGTTTATGATGAAAGTATGATGAGCACTTCGTAGTCACTTATCTGTCATTTCTAAACCCTTTAAAAGGGATGAAACACACCTGGTAAAATTATTAACAGAAGAGCACAGGAGAGAGGAGGGATTGCTGATGATAGATACATACTATTTCCTTTATTGACTTACTCGTTACACGAGTATTTGAATAATTACTTTCTTCTGGTTACTAGATACAAAAGGATGCTGAATTCCCAGTATTTTAGAGGTCTTAGTCCATGGAAAACTGATCTGCTCCTCAGCCTTTACTGTGTAACAAATTATGGTTGAAATTACTTGCTCACCATGGCAGACATCTGTCATTTTTTATAAGTCCTACAATCAACTTAGCGTGCACACTAGCTCCCCAGTCCTTTCCCATGTTTCTGAAGTGGACTGCATGTCACATGGCTAATCTCAGGGCCATTGTGTGGAACAGGACTCTTCACTCATGTTGGCAAAGGGAAGAGCTGGGGCCATCAACTCAGCCAACTGGTCTACTCCATTCACAGATGAGTAGTGGGGAGAGATCTGTGCAGTTCTCCCTGCATAGTCACACAGCTGAACAAGGGCAGGGAGGTGAGACTGAGCCCCTTAATCTTAAGCATTTGTTCATGGCCAATGTGTTGGAAGAGCAGAGAGGGACACGGGAAGGGCAATGGATGGAGGCAGCCTGGAGAGTTACCGCATGGGGAGCTGAGAAGTCTATTTTCAACCTGTAACTGGCAAAGAAGAGCACCTGGAATGGGTGCACCTAGAAGCCCGAAGACATTTACAAGGACACTGATTCATTCTGATAAGAGAGAATGAGCTCATGAATGAAGCCTGTGGCTGTGAGAATGCAGTGGGAATATGGGAGACACACTGGGAACACATTATGGATCTTCTGTTAATTGCAAAATCACTGCAGAGTCCTGATGAAGTGCACTGAATGGAGCCCGGACAAGATGCAAACACGGTGAGGCAACAGGACTCCGAGAACCTCCATCAGGAAGGGGGCAAGAACGTTGGCATGGCAGCTTGATGTTCCAACTGTACCACTGGCGCCTGTGAACTTGGTTCTCACCATCTGCCCTGGACACATGTCCCAGACACTGCTTGTTCTGACAAACTCGCACCCTCCTGAGTCACCTAGACTTGGCATACTGCCTTGGTGCTCCTCCCACCCAGAGTCCTCCTGGGAACATACTTTTCAAATACAAACCAACCTAACCAGACCTCAAGCCATGACCACCTGCCCAATGGAGAGTACTCACTCTGGGTCACTGTCCACTCTGCCACCCACCTGGGGCCCAGTGTTAGACAGCAGTGGTCCCTATATCCCTGAGTCTATCAAAACCAATGGTTCAAATCAACCAATTAAAACTCTGCTCCCTCTGCCTCATTTGTTCCTTCAGGTGGAAGCTACGTAGAGGCCCCTACCTTCCACGCATCCCTCTTCCTGCTGCTTAACTTTACACCATCTCTGTCATAACAGCCCCTTTCTGCTGGGAACTGTAGGTAACAATCCATGTTTTCTGTGGATTTTTGTCTCATTACTTCTTGGCCTCACTATAATATATCTCAAATTTTCTATTTCTGCACGTATTTTCAAAAATTAAGCAAAAATTTCATTCATAGGAAAGATTTCATGAAAAACCCTGATCACATGGGAATTAATATGAAGAATCAACAACTGAGATCTCATCCTATTAAAAAGAAATCACTAACAGAGTGCAAATACAACTCAGAGTGGGAAAAATTATAGCAAGTTGTGCCTCAGATGAAGGACTAACACTGGGAACATATACAGAACTGAAAAAAAAGGCCCCTAAATTCAAAGACCCAATGCAAAAATGGGCATTTTAGATGAATATATACTTCTCACATGAAGTATAAATGGCAAATAAATATATGAAGAAATGTTCAACATCACTGGTCATTTGAGAGATGCAAACTGAAATAACACTGAGATTCCATTCTACTCCAGAAAGAATGACTATCATCAAGAAATCACCCAATAACAAATACTGGAGGGGCTGTGGGGAAAAGGAACCCTTCTTCACTGTTGGCGGGAGTTTAGATTGGTACAACCACTATGGAAATCAGTGTGGAGATTCCTCAAAAACCTAGGATTAAAGGTCCCATTTGACCCAGCTATTCCCTTTCTGGGTATCTTCCTGGAAGCACTAAAAACATCATAGCACAGTTATATATATGTGCACCCATGTTTACTGCAGCACAAGTTGCAAGAGCTAAATCTTGGAAATGACCAAAATGCCTATTAACAGAGGAATGGATAAAAAACATGAGAGGTTTTTAATATAATGGAGTGCTAGTCAAGCATAAAGAAGGATAAACTGAATAAACTTGAGACATTTCTAGGTAAATGAATGCACTTTGAGATCATACCGTTAAGTAAAATAAATCAGACTCACATATGTAAATATGACATTGTCTTCCTGGTGTGAGAAATGGAAAGAGTAAAAAAAGCCAAAATGTACAGCAGATATTGTGAAATGGGAAGAAATTGTTCAGAAGCAAAGAGGAATTAGGAAGGGAGATGGGGAAAGAAAGGAATGCAAAAGGGAAAAAATGACAAAAATATAATAAAATGGAAATAAATATTTGTAAATGGGGAGGGCAGGAGAGGTTGAAGGGAGGGGAGGGGACTGGGAAAAAACAAGAATCAAAATATGTCATGTACAGGTACAAATTCCTTACGATGAATATGATCTTTATGTATATCTAAACTGACCACTAACTTAATTTAAAATAAATAAATAAAATCCATTTACTAAAATGTAATTTTAAGTAAGCTTATTTTTCCCCCAATTCTCACATTTATTCTTAAGGTAAGGCAAATGTGGACGTAGTGCAAGACCTAGAGGCCCCAGCTGGAGAGGAACGGAAAATGGTTAACACATAGAAGAAAACCGTAAAGCACATCAGAAACAAATGCCAAGGAGAAATTGACCTCTAGTGAGGGGGGATTTACCTCTTATAAATCAAAAGGCTTTTGAAACTGGAGTAGATAAGCACGGAGTTAAGTTGGAGCGGTTGTGAACTCGTGTTCAGCTTGGTGCCGCACAGGCTTAGTGTGGCCTCAGCTCTCGGAGTACTTGGTAAAGCTAACCTGGAGCATTGCTGTGTTTCTGCTCTTGACCAGTGAGTCTAATTCATTGGCGAACAGGCACTATTCTGCCCATGACAGAGATAACCGGGATAGCACCTGCATGTATGGAGTCCCAAGTAAGCAAGATCACACCTCAGAGTCCACGCACCCATTTTAACGCACTTCTGGCTTCTACTGAGTGTTGAAAATAATGCATAAGATGTAAACACAGATAAATCCAACAGAAGCTAGAATGTGTCCTCCTTGATAGTGTCCCTGGCAGGGCACATTCTGAGGCTTCTCCTCCTGAGAAGAGCTCATGGTTTCCTTGTCTGGCTCGTTTGCTACAAGCTGCTCCATTTCTGATAAGTCTTCTAGAGTTCTGTGCAGTGTCAATTCTTCTGGATAGCTTCCCTGTATTTCTTACTTGGGAATTAATTTCTTCTCTGGACACTAGACAGTCCTGGTGGCACTTAGCTGAAGTTTCTTTTGCTTGATTTAGATAGAAATCATGATAGGTAAAGTGCAGCTCTTTTGACTGCTAACAGCCCTGAGCTTTGAATGCCAGTAGTTATCAGCTCTTACTGTCAGCAGCCCGTTCAAGGGCTGTCCTAGTGACAGCTGGAGCCGCCAGCCGCTTCATCCTGGAGAACTCTTCCAGCAGCCAGGACTGGCAGCTCCTCACAGTTCTCCGTTGCTCTTCATCCGCCTTCAATGTTAGCACTCCCAGCTGGCACCACTGGTAAGCTTGGGACTTCGGACACAAACAGCCTTTGTTGTTACAGCTCGGGGACTAGCTCAGCCTGTTCTGATTGGTTAGCAATCAGCTGAAGTTTCTTTTACTCAATTCAGAGAGAAATCGCAGCGAGGTAAAGTGCAATGCTTTTTAGTATTAAGGAGCCTGAGATTTCAGTGCCAGGGACTTTCAACTCTCAGGGTTAGCAGCTTTTGACCGCTCTCCCGGCAGCCAGAGCCTGCAGCTGCAGCAGCCTTGGAGAGCACCTCTGGCAGCCAAAGATGACAGCTAGCAGCAAGTCCCCATTGTGTGCTGCCCCATCAGTGTCACCAGCCTCAGCTGCAGGTGTTTTTTGTGTCAGCAGCCTTTGGTGTCACCAAAGAAATCGTACGAAGGCAAAAACATGACATCTAACAGAGGTTTTGTTAGGTTTTGTGCTGGAGGATAAGGGGGAGCAGGGTACTGAATGACCTCCTAAGGCTACGTGGAGGTTTCTTACATGGAAAAAAATGCAGGCTCGTGCATGCAACAGGTGAGCTTTGTTTGTCATGGCAGGACCTCCTCGCAAACCTAATTCAGGATGGGATAAGGGCAGAGTCATCCAGACAGGGTTCAGGATGGACCAGGGGGGTGTGGCTTATGGAAGTCAGTGATGTGCATTTTTCTGGCAGGTGCTTCCAGATTTCCTGGTGCTTTTGTTCATTTGTTTTTCGTCTTGTACCACATGTAGAGCTCAGGTCTGTAAACCCTTATCAATCTTTTTATTTTAGACAGAAGAATCCCTATCATATTTCATCCTGCTGCTATTATCATTACAGTCCCATGACTAATTCATTTTTGAGTACGATTTAGATTCAAGTTTTAAAAACCTTTGTTTAATTGGTTTATTGGTGCATGATTTATATACACCTTACATTTATAAACTGCATCCATTTAAACTATGCAAAGATTTTTACCAAAAGTATATGCCCGTGAAAATATGGCTACATCAAGATACAAAATTTTCCCATCACCTCTAAAAGTTGTCTTCCTCCTTCAAAGTGTATAACTCTGTGCCTCCCAAATCCAGGCTGAGGAAACCACTGATCTGCTTTTTGTCCTTGTAAGTCAATTTTTTCTTATTTGCTAGAATATTATATGAATAGAATTGTTCTGCACATAATTTTCACTGTCTTGCTTCTTTTACTCATGGAATAATTTCAAAATTGATCTTTATTGCTGTTTCAAAGTGTTCCTTTCCTATTTATATCCAAAGATTGGTTTATCTTTATAATCAGTTCATTCATGGAGTTTATTCATTCTCCTGGTGGTAAACTTTATTTTCATTTTTTGTTTATAGCAAATACTATTGCTATGAATATTTGTATATAATAATTTATGTGGTATATATTTGTATATCTTTCAGAAAAATCACTGGAAGTAAGAATGACTGGATTACATAGTGGTGTGTATTGGACTGAAATTTTCTCAAACATTTCTCCAAAATTACATTGTGTATTGGTCAGGTTTCCTGTTGCTGGTACACAATATGTGACAGCTGCACCTCAGAAGAAAGGTTTGCTTGGGCTCAGAGATGCGGGTGTTTCAATCCAGTGCTGGCTGGCTCCCAGGCAGAGGCATCATGGCAGGCAAGCATGGTAGAGTCCAGTCATTGACTGAGACAGAAATCAAGATTGACTTTTACTACGTACATATTCAGTTGCTCCAGCATCTTTTGTTGACAAGCCTTTCTCCAGTGAATTGCCATGTCACTGTTGTGAAAAATTAATTGAATACATATGAGAATACTTACTTCTGAAATCTCTTTTCTGTTTCTTTAATGTGCATATTTTAATGTGCAAATCACGTTGTCTCAGCAGTAATATAAGCAATTCTAACCTTAGAACAATTCTTGAAATTGAGGAAGTTTATAAATATTTCAAATTCGTGGTATTTATTTATCATAGATCATTTGCATTACCATATAATTTTTTTATTAAACTGGTTGATTTCCATAAAATGTATCATAGTAATTTGAATGTCATAGATATATTCAATAGGAAAATTTGGGGACAAATGTTAACTTAAGGATAATGATTCTAACAATCTATACAAACATAATAATTCATAAGTCAAATATGGTTTACTAAACCATTAATTTATTTTCTTCTTTAATTCTCAGTAATGTGTATAGTTTTTGGTTTTGAAGTGATAACATGAACATCTTTCATTAATTCTGGATTATTTTTAATTTTTCACAAAACTATAAATTGTTTTTTTGTCTAATTTTATGTTATTAGTATCTGAAAACACAACTGATTTTAAAATATGTACTTTTTATTCTTCATTTTCCCTAAATTTTTTTTCTAGAGTTGATATAATACTCTCTTTGCACACAACCCTATGTACAAAACCTTTATTTTTTTCTTTTTCACTTATGCAACTTTTTATGGCTGTTTTGTGTTTTGTTGTACTAACTGGGTTTTAATAAAATACTGAATTAGCCGGGCATAGTGGTGCACTTCTGCAGCCCAGCACTCTGGGTGGCAAAGGCATGAAGGAAACAGCCCAGCAACTTAGAGACTCCATGAGAGCCTTCTGAAAATAAGAAATGAAAGGGCCAGAAATGAAGCTGAATGCGAAGGTCATGAGTTAGACCTTCAAGACTGCAAATAAAATCAAATTGAAATTGAGTATGTACTTTTGTCTGATTTCCAAACTTAAAAGAAATGTTTCAGTATTTCTTCACTTATTATGTTACTAGTTATAGATTTTTCTTAGATAAATAAAATGCATTTTATTGTAGTCTAGGTTTGTTTTAAATTATGAATTGTTGATCCTGGCCATATGATTTTTGTATATCCACTTCAGTGATAATATGATTACTCATTTTTTTTATTGGGTGGATTCCACTTACTTTTTTAAAGTTAAATCACAACAAGCTACCTCCTAAGCTGGCACCCTAATGTGACAAACATTTCTCTCACATTTTTTATGGGCCAGGAAGCTTTGGCAGGAGATCTCTCATGTGGAGTAGTTCAGCCGTGACTTGGGGATGTGGTGTCATCTGAAAGTGAAACTGGGGAAGAGTTAGTTCTAGGCTCACTCATGAGGACCTCTGTTCTCCTGGGCCGGGAGCTGAAGGCCTCGGCGACCCACCAACCGCTGCTTCCAGAGGGCGCGTCAAGACACGGCAGCTGACTTACCCGAAAGTTTACTCCGAGAGGAAAAGAGAGACAGAAAGAAAGAGAGAAGGAAAGGAAGCAGGAGAGATAGGGAGAGGGAGAAAGGAAGATGGAGGGGGAGGAAAAGAAGGGAGGAAGCGGGAAAGAGGACAGGAAAAGGGGAGGAGAAGGGAGCGAAGGGAGCGAAGGGACGAGCACAGCAAGAATAAAAGCTTCCTGTCAAACCGGATGCCAAAATTTGGATGTGAAGTGTGAAACCCAGCCAACACTCAATGGGAAGTGAAGACAAGCAGAACATTTTGAGAGGGTCATCGTTAAGATCCATCTTTTTAAAAAATTATTTTAAAAAGCAAAACAGAAAAAAGGATAGAAATGATACAGAATTTTAAAAAAAAAGTAAGACATTAACACTAGGTAATATATTACATACTGTTATCTTAGAAGTAGTTGTTCAGGTTACAAGATTTAGGCACAGAAAATGATCAAACAATCAAACAATGAAAACACCAAATGTTCTTTCGGATGAGCTAACAGAGATTAGTAGTATAGTTATCTATCTTGTATATATGTACATACATACATATAGGAAAAGATTATATGTATATAGGTATACACATATTAAGATCCATCTTACAACCTGACCTCAGCACTTGGATTCCCAGATTAAACTTATGAAATCATGACCCATTAAATATTTTATGTATTTCTGCATTTGGTCTGCTAACAACTTGCCTTCTTGTTTTGTGAAATCTTTATTATGTTTTGTAAGACTTACGCCTGCCTCTTGAAATGCAGTGGGGGTAGATACCCCTCCTCCATTTTCTAAAACGCTTTGTGTCAGATTGGTATTACATTCACCTTAACCATTTTATAGAATTTACAAGAAAGGAAGGATTTTCAGAAAATTTACATTTTTCCTGAAGGGCAATCATGAATATTTAAAAAATCGTTAAATACAATGCTATCTATATGCCACAGTATATTTGGATTTTGGAAATTTGTGTCTTTGAAAGAATTCATTCTATCTAGATTGCCAATTTTTTTGCTATGAAATTATACTTTTAATATCCATAGAATATGTAGTCCTGGTGCCTCCTCTTTTTTTTTTTTTTTTTTTTTTTTTTTTTTTTTTTTTTAATTTTGCTGGGCAAGGAACCCAGGTCCTTGAGTATGCTGGGCAAGCGCTTCACTGGTGGACCACACCCCAGCCTTTCTTTCACTTTCGATGGTGACTATTTTCTTGAGAATTCAAACTAAAATTTTACCTATTTTACTTATCTCTGCAAATAGCTAGTCTTTAGTTTTTTCTTTGTTGTTTACTGGTGACTGGTTTGTATTTTACTGATTTCTATTTTGACCGTTAGCCCATTCTCTCTTCTATTAATTTTAAATTTAATTTACTTTGCTGTTTCTAGCTTCTTACAGAGAAGGGCTTCCCTGGCTACTGCAGGCATCATCCGAGTTACTGATTATTGTCCAGCTGTCTTTGGCCTCCACAGTTTCTGGTGAAAACTCTGCAGTATTAGAACTCCCATTCATTTTATGTGATATGTCATTTTTTTCTCTAGCAAAGCGCCGAAGTTTCTTACTATCCCTCTTTGTGTCTACTTGCACTGTAATGTGAGGTTGACTGAGCTTCTTCAATCTGTGTGTGACATTGAAGATCCTGCAGACTTCTTAAAAATTAATAAAACCAAGGGTGGAGTGAAATAAACCGCGCAGCTAGCGCTTTGGAGAGCGGTACAACCTCATGAATGTCTTTGTCCCGCAGCTGTGAGGACTCCCTCTGTCCTCCCTTTCCTAGGACACGGCCCCATCATGGCACTCTGGGGCACGCAGAGTGACCCTCTGCAAGGCCACACACCCAGCCCGGCCTCCAGGCGGGAGAGTGTTCAGAGCCTCGAATTGGCACTGATAATCTCAGTAACCAGCGATCTTACTTCTGCTTATCACTAGCTGAGTGCCAGCTCTAGCACATTTGGGACCACGGATGACAAATGCTACTTAAATCCAGAAGGTGAATAAATCCCGTAGGCAGGCTTTCATGCAAATGAGGCTTCCTTCTAAGATCCTGAACTTTGCTAAGCATTTATGCAAGAAGTTTGGAGTAAGGCTATTAAGACAATATCTTGTTCCTAGGAAGGCAGGCAGTAGCTGTTAGGTACTGAGGATTCGTCAGAGGAAGGTAATGACACTTGAAAATCAATACACATAATGGGGACTTCCTTCCAACCAAAATTAAATGCAGGAACGGTTTGTGTGTTTACCAAGATTATACAGACTTGGCTTTTTGAGGTGACAGCAGATGGTCCGATAAGAAGTGGCAGGTCTAAGTGCCGGCAACCAGCATCTCAGCTCAAGCTCTCTTACCCAGGAAGTCTATGAATTTATGCTTAACCAAGCGACAAGGGGAAAAAAAAGAAAAAAAAAAAAAAACCAAACACGCTTAGGGCAAGTCAGGGTGACTGGCTGTACCTTGTACTTCTCAAGAGTAATTAGACCTTAAGCCTTTTATCTATCTTACATTCTAAAAAAGAGTGCGATTTTCCACTCTCCTTAAAATGTCACTCATCAAAAAATGTCACTTACACATGCTTGTACTGTTTCATTTAGTTTTAGATACTTTGTCACTTGGCTTAGATCATTTTTATTTCTTATTTCCAAGCCCCAGATCCTTAGCCAAGTAAGCATCAGTTCTGACTTTATTTTCCAAATTCTATCATTCTTTAAATATCATTTGGGATGATTTCCAGGGCTTCATTGATTTTCATGTTTTGCTCCTTTGTTTTTCATAAAGAATAATGGCAGTGTACATCCAGATAGACTTCAGTTTCAAGGGTTTCCCAGCTAACTTAAACTTGAAAGCTAATATCAGGAAATGACAGATTTGAAAGGGATAAAAAAGAATGTATAAAACATTTGTATTCTTTTTAAAAAGCTGAAAATCAATTTTTGAAATATCCCATTCAGATTTTACCTATCAGGTAAACCTTTATTATTGTCCTTATTTTAATTAGCTTTGTTTTTTATTTCAAAAGACTTCTTGCTTGCAGAGAAACCTCCAGAGTCATACAAAGAAGCCCTCCAGTCTGCATCCGAACTCTAATCCTCACCATGTTGCTCCTTGGCTGATGAAGCACTCTCTTTCCTGAACCATCTTCCCAGAGCCATTTGCAAGTCAAGTTGTAAACATAATGTTTCTTAATTCCTAAATACTTCAGTCTGTATTTCCCAAGAACAGGAGAATCAGCTCACATAGCTAGACGACAATGTATTTTCTTAAAAAGCAGGCAATTAACATGCATCTCATACTGTAATTTGCAGCACTTATTCATATTTTACCAAGTGACCTTCACAGAAAATATAATAACATACTAAGAAGGTGTAGGTTCATTTCAAGATCACACATGGTAGCTGGTTGTCAATTCTCTTGGTCTCTTTTAATCTTGGATTCTTGTTTTATTCAATATGGTGAAATTCATTCCTATCATGATTTATTTTCATTCTCGAGTAGTCTCCTATTTACCAAGTGGGACCCCTTTCAATGGAGCTTTGTTTCATTTAATTTTGTTTGCTTAATTGAAGAGCAATAATTATACATCTCTATGTGGTTTGGTGAGATATTTTGCTACATTTATACATTGTGTATTGATCAATTCAAGATATATTATCTGTCATCTCCAATATTTATTATTTGTTAGTGATGATAATATTCCAAGTCCTCTCTTCTATTTTTCAATGATACAATACAATATTGTTAACAATGATCATTTCCTGTGTAATAGAACACTAGAATTCATTCCTCATATTTGATTGCTATTTGTACTCATTAACTACTCTCTCCAAATTCCCCTCTACTGTATTCTTCCAGCTTCCAGTAACCAAGATTTACATTCTACTTCCTTTTCATTTATTAACATTGAAATATCAAGGCTTAATGTTTCTGGTAAAATAATTTTAAACTAATGCTTGTATCCCCAAATATACTGAAATTATTTATGACAATAATGAGATGTTCTGTTCTTAAAATAAATTATTGTCATCTTAAAAATCACTTAATTCATGACAACCCATTCTTTGTATATTTCATGATTTAATGCTGCATTTTAATTACGTAATTGGAAATAAGCATTTATTTATTTCTATTCTTGTGCCAGTCCAAATGTAAGGGAGATATTCTTCTACCCTCAGATGTTATATCCATGCATTTTATGGGAAAATATTGAGAGTAGAGCTCATGGATCTAGGATGTTGAAGAAGAATGAATGATTTTTCAGATGTTATTTTAAATTGGTAGTAGGGGTTAAATCCAAATGTAATAAACTGGTAAAGATCTGTTTATCAGAGGTCATGATAACAAAAAAGGAAGCGTTTTATTTCCTTATGTAAGAAAATTATATGCTTAGGCATAGTAGTGCATGCCTGGAATCCAAGCAATTTGGGTGCCCGAAGCAGGATTGAAGGTGTGAGTCAGTCTAGACAACTTAGCGACTTAGCCAGAACCTTTTCAAAATAAAAAGGTCGCTCTGTGCGAAAGCCCTGAGTTCCATTCCTGAAGAAAAAGAAAAGAAGAAAGAAAAGAAGGAAGGAGAATTATACGTAGTGAAGAACCATCAGTAAAGAGGAAGTCTTTTGAATAAACAAATGCATTTCCTTTTATAAGACAGATCTAAAATAAATTAAGATTCCCTTGTCTTTCACTATTTCCAAATGAAAAGCAATCTCACTTTAAAAGTCAGGTGACCTTACTAATTGCATTTATTCCATTGTGAGTGACTAGGGCTTTGAGGTTACACCAATAGCAGTGCTCCATTTTTACTGTCGTCAACAAGAAACTTTGGTGTTCTCTGGAAGACCTGAGCCACCATCTCCTTGATCTGAACACCACTCTCTTCCAAAACTCGTGAGCATCTAGATAAGGAAACTGCCTAATACACCCTTTTAGCTATGTAGCTTTCAGACCCAAGAAACATTCTGAAACCAACTCTATATTCACATGTTTACAACGGGCAGCTGAGTTTATAAGATGCATTTTCCCTTAGTTTTCAGCAAAATCATGGATAATTTTTCATTTAAATGGACAGCGAGAGCCAGGCGTGGTGGTGCACGTCTTTAATCCTAGCACTCAGGAGGCTGAGGTAGGAGGAGCATTGTGAGTTCCAGGCCGGCTTGGGCTACAACGTAAGCAAGGCTGACCTGAACTACATAGTGCGATCCTGCCTTAAAAAACTAGGGATGGGAGTTTGGCTCAGTGGCTTAAGCGCCTGTCTGGCAGGTGTGAGGTTGTGAGTTTGATCCCCAGTGCCACACAAAATAAATAAATAAATAAATAAAATAAAAGGACAGCGAGATAGTAATTGGGGGGAAAGAGATCAAGCATTGAGGTGAAAGCTTGTTTAATACTTACCTGAATACTGATCTGGAAGGGGAGAAACAGTGGTCACAAAATGTGCTCACCAATTACTTTTCTAATGTGTTGACCCTATAGTTCCCCCAGATGTGGGAAATTCATTGCATAATTTGTGGTAGTGGTAGACTGGATCCCCCTCTACCCAGGTGAAAATGAGGCTTAAATGTATCTGTTGGGGTAGTTTTGCTTTGAAGCATTGTGCATATAATAGTAAGGCTTGTGCCTCTACTTTGAAAAGTTTTTCTCATGAGAGCCCGAGGTTTCTGGTTTTGTTCCATCCGGTAGCAGTCTTCGCTATAGGGGTAATGGAGACAGAACTAAGGCAGAAAGCCTGGCATGGTGGCGCATGTCTGTAATTCCAGTGTGCTGGGAGGCTGGTTTAGGAAGGCTCACAAGCTGAAGCACTGCCTGGGTGACTTGAGAAAGCCTGTCTCGAAATAAAAATGGGCTCACTGAGAGGGTACTGGATTAAATTCTCAGGATGAAAAAAGAATTATTTTCTGAGTTTCCTCACTCTCTCCATTCTCAAAGCCAATGTTCTCCATGAGATGCTCAGATATTGTGTCTGAAATAAAACCAGAGCTCCTAACTGATATCCTACCCTCCTCACTGGCTCTCAGCTTCAACCTAATGTTTTCATAAAGTTAAAAATAATGGAAGTTAAATATAATGCACTTCGTGAAATTAAAAATGATGCAAACAATAGCAACAACAATAATGCATTCTCATTTCCTACAGGAAAAACTCTAAAATCTTTGCGCTGAGATCTGTAGCCCTATTCTATTTTTTCCCCAGTTCTGGGGCTAGAAGTCAGGGCTTCGCACTGGCCGGCATACTGTCCGTTCCTGAGCCACACTCAAGGTCTGGTCTCCATTTATTTTTTGTATTAAGTCTACTCTTATGTGCCATTCCTATGACCCATCCAAAATAATGCACTCACTGTTTCCTACACACACTCTTGTGTGTAGTTCAAATGAATTCCATGATGGTCTGTATTTCCTCTCCTTGAACATTATAGGATCAAGTCTAAATTCAATAAAAAAAAAAGTACCAAAACTTTCTCCTCTGAAATGCTTTGAACTTTACCTGTATGTCTTCCTACCAGGCACCCACTGGAGACCGTGGTCATTTAAGAGTTTGGCACCCAGATGTGGTTGGTCACATTCTCCATATCCCTTGATGGGGACTTTGTAGATTATAAACTCTCAGAAATAACTGACGGATGAGGAAAGGAACCAATTACTTCATACGGAGACTTCTCCCCTTGCTGACCTTTTTACACCTGGCAGTAGGAATGAAGAGAAGGAGGTAGCTCATAGCTGGAAGCAGCTGGAAACTGTTACTGAGAGCTTGGAGGACATGGATGAAGTCAGTCCTGAAGGCAAAAGAAAATGATTCCTGCTAGGTAGAAGAATGAAGTTTGGCAACCTTCCTGGTGTACTTGAGTGTTTGCCTAAGGAGTTTGCCTTGGGTATAAAGTTGTGACTTCTAAATTGCTCCTTTTGGTTGTGTATGATAAATTATGATCACAAAAAAGAAAAAAAACTGAATTTTCAGTTTTCAAGCCATGGAAAGGAGAAAAAGTTTGCTGCATCTTGCGTCTCTTCCACAGGTGAAATTCTCTGTGCTTGGGGAATGCAGTCTCCTCTCCTTATTCATCAGCGGTATGTGTCAGACTTGCTCATGAGTGACTGAAATGGTGGATGGTATCAAGTCTTAAATATTCTATGGTCTTCCTATAAATACTTTCATAAACATAATCCCTTTTCTGTCTTAAATATGTCCTTATCTTACACCATGGCTATAATTTTTGCAGTTTGAGCTGTGAAAGAAAAGTTGGCATAACTTTTGTTTTCCTTCTTCACAAATTCATGGATTGGTTTTCACCATTGATATTGGCAACCTCAGCATCTGACTTTTTCTCATTAACTCAAAAAGTTTTGCCTCTTTATCTAAAGGAAGCACTGTACCACTTTTCTTTGAGATATATAAATTGCCAGCATCATTATTTTTGCACTTAAGGGCTATTAAGTAAAAAGAAGGGTTAGTCGAGTACAGCCCTGTGGTACAGGGTTAATCTATTTGAAAACAGAGAACGTTACTAAGTGACTACCAGGTGGTGTCAGGTATAGGGTGGATACAATGGACAAAGGGATGGTTCCTACCCCTGGTGGTTTGGAGCTGCGTGGAGTGAGATTTCCTCTGTCTTCAAGAAATCATGCACTTTCAAACTCATGAGTTGCTTATGTCTAGAGTTTTTCATTTAATATTTTCAGACTATGTTCACTGTGAATGATTTAAACTGCAGAAAGTGAAACAGGATGAGGAACTACTACCACATCCAATCCAGGGTCTACAGGAAGTGCACTTCCATGGGTAAAACTCTCAGTGCTTTGGTTGTAAAACCTTTCAGTGAGACTTCAGAGAGATCGTATGCTGAATGGAGCTGTAAGAGCCTAAAGGATGTGCATCTTAGACTCGCTACTAGACAAAAAGCCTTTTGTACATGTAAGTAGAGTGTTTTGTAGACCCTTTGAAGGGGACAAAATGTTCGTAGGCATCTTCAGTATAACATTCTGCCCAAGGAATAGAAAAGTCTATCTGGAAAAGAAACCTTAACGTGACTTGTGTAGTGAGGTACTAATTTAACACAGAGAAAAGTCACACATTTTAAAGGAAATTAATCAGGTTAGCTTGAAAGGAACAGAGTCAGTTCCAAAGGAAGAGCTGTTTTTCTCCTAGTGTTCTACCTGGAGGAATATGGAAGGAGAAAGGTGTTCACTTGTAAACATGGGCTATTTCTTGAAGAACATAGGGCAGGATTCAAAGGGTTAATCCAAGATCCCAGAGGACAGAGCCCAAGAGCCACAAGGAGCAATTCAGAGATGCCCATTGAGTCCTGGCAAGGGCGTGGACACAAGTTTCTACCTGAGTTCGGAGTCATTATGAATTAGAGTCTGGTGCCTCTACTGCTTTTTTTAAAAATATGAGTATTTATTGCATTGCCACATTTCTGTTTCAGCTTAGTGGGCATGGGATTAACATGCAGCTGACCTCATCAGTTCATGTGGAACAAAGCCACACCTGAGGACCTGGCCCCAGAGAGCCTTATCCACACCTGGACCTCTTCTACTTATGGGAGCCTGAACCTCAGCCTAAGGTAATTGCCATAAATTGTTCACTTTGAATGTACAGTATAAGAAAGCTAAATGATTTTTCCTTGTATAAAAGATTTTAATAGACTGAACAAACATTGAGAAGCAGGAGCCACAAATATTGAGAAGTAGAATCTCTTTTCCCTTGATTTAGGCCAGCTTGAGTGTCTTTGTTGAAAAACAAATAGGGTGACCAACCACCAGGTTTAACTGTGATCAGGTCACGAGAGCGTTTTACGCTATCACTGGGAAAGTTCTGGGCAAACATACTGAGCTGGTCACTGCAGTGAAAATTAGAACTGAAGGACTTCCAACTGCTGGCTTGAAGAACATCTTCTGTATTCACGTAGTTCTCTTAAAACAGTCACTCTGGGGAAATTCAGCTACTGTGCAGGAAATCTAACTCTCCTGACACCAAAACTTTGTGAGAAACTCAAGCTACCTGAGAAGATTCTGGAACAGGTCTGAGAGGTCATGGTTGTTCTGGATGTCAGACCTGGGGTGGCATGGGCCACGTTGTAGGTAGGACTGCAGCCCCAAGTCATCCCTGCTGATGACAAATTCTTGATTCACAAAATCCTGACCAGCAATATGATAGTTATTTTCAGTCTTAAAGTCCTGTGGTAGTTTGTTATACCGTGATAGAGAACTAAAACAGAGATTCATACAGGAAAGCTCTACAGTACTTCCCCAGAATATGCACTACAGCGGTTTGTTAAGGAACAGACTCAGATTCCAATCTTTCATGGGTAAATGAATCAATCGGCTGACTGTGAGATTTTATGTTTGAAAGTGTATTGCTAGAAAACCTGTTTTAAATGCATTGGAGTTGCATTTTTGCTTTGCTTTTGGAGTCCTGGAAACAAGCTCTGGCACTGCACATTAGGGAACCATCCACCCTGAACTGCTGTGCTGACCTCACTGTGTTTTCTGAATATCACGCAGTAACTGGCACCTTCCGCTCACAATACACTAACTTGCAGTGTAGACTCTACAATTCAGCTTCACTTTACTTTTGAATAAATGTAAAATTATCTTATTTTTATATGCATATCTGCATTTAGAAGTCAAATGCTAAGACAAATATTAATTAATTGTGAGCACACTGGGTATAGTTGGAGGCTTTAAGATTTTTTCGAGTAGTTATAATTATTTACAAGAATTGATGCTTCATGACTTTTGTTATTTTTTAGATAATATCCTACAAATAACAAAGATAAAATTTATTTAATGCTAGAATAATTCTCCTCTGGCCTTAACATTGCTTGCTAATCCACTGAATTATTTTATTAATGTATAGTACAATATGTGACTGTACTAATTTTACTTTGTTAATATTTTAAAATAGTTTAGTACTCTTTTGTGCCATAGATGGCATCATTCTTTTATAGTATTACTTTTAAGAATTGTCTTAGTGTATGTTTGTCATAATAATGAGCGTCTTGCCCTCAGGGAACTGGCCTGCACCCCCATGGCGGGGCGACCCTTTCCACCTCCCCTTGCACTCCTGCCTGCTACTCTCCTCCCACCCCTAGGAGCCTTCTCTACCTTGACATTAATTACTATTCCATCAAAAGCACTAAAGAATTTAAAAATGGAAGACTGTTGTCATCTTCTAGAAGGATAATGCACTGTTGATTGAACCATCATTTCTCAGTTCTTCCTTTAGTGGTACGGACAGAGCTCTTGTAACATCTTTTAAGAAGCCATGAAGGAAACCTGGAGCCACTGTAAATGTCCATTCAAAAGGTTCCAAGAACACAACTTAGAATTCAGAATTTTTATCTTTGCTTACGATAATAAACAAACAAAACAAAATGTGAAAGACGATCACAATTAGACAAATGGGAGGACTTACAGGAGGTGAGCAGCAGCGCTGTGGAGTCGGGCAGTGGGGTGAAATCGACCTCAGAAGTGAAATCTTACGCTGCCCCTTCTCAGACAAAGGTGTGTGCAATGGCTTCAGGTAAGAAAATTATTAATTTCTATAGCCAAAAGGAATTACAATACGCTCGACCAGTTAATTATTCATAAGAAAGATTTTACATGTACTATTTGTAAGTAGAACATAGAACAACGTGTTTTGTTAAAAGTATGAATGTCTATCTGTATTCTAATATTTGGTGAAGCAAAATTTACATGTTAAGAGGTAGTCTGAAAAGTTTAATTTGTTATTAAATTTCTAGTAATATTGTTTTTGCTACTGTTTTATTGTTCTGTCTGTAAATTATTACACAACTGAGTTAAAATATTCTTTAAAAATATACAATTAGATTCAGGTGACAAATAATTTTATTGTTGTTTTTTTCAGGATACTAAGGGTTGAAGAAGAATGTGAAGAAATCTTACATTTTTCTTCAAGGACTTTCCCAATTAACGCAAACCTTCCATATCATCTTTGAGAGAAATTTGACTATCTAAGTAAAGAAACTATTGACCCTTAAAACAGACCACTATCCAAATAACTCTTTGATATTGCTAATTAATGTAGGTTGTAAATTCACTTGTGTACATTAATATTGCTCAAGCACATATTGTTTTAAAATAAAATAGCATAAATAAGTTCTCTGATAGTGTCTCAAGTAATATTAAAATGTGGCCACAGAATTCTATGAAATAAAATTATAACTTACTAATAATCATATGACTATTATGCTATTTTAGGCTTATCATTCTTCTGGTTAGTACTAGACTTGTAATCAGTTTAAACATCAATGTATTGTACACATGAATACTGTCAAGGTTGTTTTCTCCCTTTTTGTCATGTGCTGCTGTTTTTTTAATATAAAAGAAGTTTTTAAATGATTGTATTAAATAGAAATACAATTTATTAAATATTAAGCTTTCTATTTATTTGCCTACTTTCCATCTGTAGTTTGAGGAAGAGCGGTTAGCTTTGGGTATTGGTTTCAGAGGGCTCAGTCCATGGCTGACTGGCTCCTAGGCAGAAACAACATGGAAGAAGGCTATGGTGGAGACAAACTGCTCATTTCATGGGGCCTGAGAAGCAAAATCCAAGTGAAGAGCTCCAGATGGAAAAAGGCCAGGGACCAATTATAGTCCCCAAGATCAAGCCCCAATGACCCACCCAGACACATGTAGAAAGGTGTTTTACTCTCAAGCCAACCAAACTGGCAATCAAGATTAACTCTTATATACACTGATATGCACATATTCAGGCAATTAGGATTGTTTCATAATTTTCGTTATGAAAGACAAAGATGCAGCCCAATGCCTGAATTTTAGTGTTTATTCTAAGATTTTCTACTCAAAGTGCATACTTATTTGGATAAATAACAAAACAAAAAAACTATTAGTCTTAAATTAAGTATTGGTTACTGTCATGTAAATTAGAAGTAAAACTAGTTTTTACACTGTTCCATGGGCCACAATCAGAAATATAATATATTAAATTCCAATTCGAGTGCAAATTTTATACATACTTAGTTGAGCTGAGAGATTACTTGGTTGGTTCAATAGAGTCTGGACAAAGATATTTTTATCTAACTTTTGCATCTCAGAGAGAGTAAGAAACAGCACTCCTTATTAATATTGGAGATGAAGAAAATATGGAATTGTGTTTCCATCCAAATTTTCTTCAAATCAAAAACTGCTTTTAAAAATAAAGCCCATTAATTAAAAATAAGAATCATCTCACCATATCCACTAACAAATGTCAAAATTAGTAGGGTTGTTAGATTAGGTACCAACAGGGAAAATTATTAACAATACACATAATAGACAAAGATTTGCTTTTGAAATACATGAAGTAGCTGTATGTCTTCTGATCAGTCAGTGCAATAGAAGTTAGCAAAACTTCAGATACGTCCAACAGGATAGAGCCAAAAACAAAAGAAAAAGGAAGAATTAGTCCCTTGATGGCTAGAAATGGTTAGTCACCAGGGAAATGCTTAATCAGATGTCATCAAATAACTGAAATTCTTTAAGGGCACTAAACACTGGCAAAGGCAGCGAGTGACTAGGCTGATGGTGGGGACCAGAGAGAGCACCGGAAGGTCAGAGGACCATTGACACCTTGGTGTCTCTTTGTACAATGATTACGTCTCGTGAATACAAATAAAGCAACAAAACCTACTGAAATATGACACATGAATGAATCTCATAAAATCTTTTATAAATATCAAAAGCAGTACTGACAGCAATTGTATACTGTATGCCTCTGTTTATATGTTGTCCAAGAAAACCCTAATTTTCTTGCTAATTGTGAAAGCAAGACATTTCCATGGAATACGTTGGAGGATGACACAGAATAAACTGGAGTAATCATAAGGAAATTATCTGGACAACAGAAGTTTTCTATGTATTGTTTAGGGGTATGCATTTATTAAAGTCACCAGGTTTGCACTTCTCATTTCTGAAAGTCACAAAATTTGCAAACTCTAAGAAATCAGTAGACTGAAAACATTCATGCGCTTTATTTTGTGTGAATTATACTTTATCACGGTGAAGATATTTTAGATAGGCACACAGAAACAATCTTGCAACTCACAAAAATAGATGTTGAGGGTAGCAGTTTCTTTAAGAAGAGTTCATTGGTTTGTTTGAATAATTTGGAGTTTGACGTCAAAAGCTCAGAATGTTTCCATAAATGATTATGTATCGTATGATTAAACAGTGCATCCTGTTACTTTTCCATACTCAGTCAGACAAGCGAGGTTACCGGAGTTAAAGGGCAGTGATCTACCACCTGGTTACTGTGTCATCTAACCCAACCCAGAGGAGACTCTGGAACTGCCTGTGCTTGCAGTTTTGGCATGATGAGGTACGGTGTTTATAATGCAAACTAGCAAAATGTTTAGAATGCAAGCCCTTAAGCGAGACGACTCTTGCAACGTATTCTCTGCTAGTACTGTGACTTTAAAATGTAGATGACCAAAAAATACTGTAGACTTATGTTTGAGATAAAGGATTTGCACATTCTTTGTGAGACTTGGTGATCGTCTTTGGCAATGTTTAAGAAAAATGTAAAATAAAAGGACCATGTATATACAATTTTTGTTCATAATACTGGGAATGATATTTTAATCCTAAATATGTTTATAGAATCACCTATCAGTCTTAAAAGTTTAAAATAAACTATAAGGAACTAACATAAGCAAATGATTACCAGTGATGTTGATGTTCTTTGTGAAATTATTACAGTATAAAGTCTCCAGGTTGTCATCTGTTGCTATTTCTTAAGTCCTCTATGAAAACTCCATCCAACCTTTTTGAAGTAATTATTGCTCTTTTCTTACTTTTGACATGCATGGTTTACAAGTTAGACACACTGAAAAATTGGAAGTCATCTTCTAGACTGTTCAGTGGATTTTGAATACATGCCAGCAAAGGGTCTATACCCTGCAGCTCAGATTTGTTTTGTGAAAGACCCCTTTGAACACCTGATTTGTTGATGTGAGTTTCTGTGTGTGTATGTGTGTTTCACAACCAAAAATATATATGTCCCTCTATATCCTTGTGTCCACATTTCTTACCTTTGTTGCTTGTCAATTTCTACTCTTTATCCATCTCTCACCGGAAGTAGTCTAAGTATTCCAAGAAACATTCTGAGATGTCCCTTAAAATATCCCTTAAAGCGTCCTTATTTCTCCATTACAGTATATGATAACACTCTGTAGTTCTCCTCTATCTTTTGACCCTGATTAGCCCCTTAAAAACTTTAAAGTCTTATCTTAGGAAGTGCTGCAAAATGTACAAATTGGGTCAGGCACGTTGTCCAGGAAATTTAGAGAAGCAGCTCACTAGGGCACAGTCTGGATGACAAGAGCCCTGGACGCCAGGCGGAATGCGCACGTCTGTGTGATGC